>JH153927.1:108214-133958 GCA_000226015.1 Mnemiopsis leidyi | reverse complement strand
GACCACCTTGTGTGGATGCCTTGGGGATGGCTTGGCCTTTAGAGCACGATTATAGTTACATGTACAAGCTGAGTGCTTGTCATCAGAGTCTGGCTTGATTAATCCCGGTTGGTCTTGGTAGTTATTGGTTGACTGCTAGCTAGGGTCGGTATATCAAGACGGATTCAACCCTGTCGATAAGCTAGTGATGCTTAGAGTTAGAGTTAATTTAGACGTTAAATTAAATGATCATTTATCATCATATGGCCATATGCTCGTTTTATTGCTTTCAAGAAGTTTCTAAGGTTTACAGTCCCCTTAGATGTGAATTGGTGGTTACCGTTGGGTAACTAGTAGAGTTACTCACGGCCCTAATTAAACTCTTAACAATGTAGAGGTTCAGTTTCCGCCCTACAGCACGTGCTTTCAATGTTTTGCACGGTCAAATTGTGATGGCTGATTCGACATAACATTGTTTAGATCAAGATCAAAAATCTAAAAATTGAATGACAGCGACTTTGCCACTTAGCATTCTAGCATTTCATGTTTTGCAGAAATTGGCATCGCAAACACCAATATTTTCATTCTTATGGAATTCCTTCAAAACAAATATTATCGTTTAAGTGCCTTCTGGTATCTTACAGACCCCTTAAATGGCTGGGCGGCGAGCTTAGCGCGAAATTAGGACGGACCCGCGTTGACGAGATTATATAATATATCCTTCTAACGTTCTAACGAAACGTTCAGCTTTAGTTGCGTGAGTCGGGTATCACCGCGACAAGGACCCGCGACGCAAAAGCTCACACAGGGTCCTATTCAACGGGTGATGCGCGTTTAAAATTTCTTCATGTCGTCAGGCCAGTGCAGAAATGCGTAAGAGCGCGTGATGGCCGTGACAGTATCTCCGGCCCATAATTATAACCCAATATACTGCCTAAAGTTAGATAAAATTTGTCGAAATGTTACCCGACCCGCGCGTGCGGCTCGCAGTTTTCTGCTCTCCTCGTTTCGTTAGAACGTTAGACGGATATCATCTCGTCAAGATAAAATCATAAAATTTTGGGGCCCAGAAGTCCCATTTTTACCTTCGGGGACCCCTCAAGGGCCTTTACAAAATGGGCTTTTTTGGGGACGTGCCCCCCTCCCCTAGACAGGCAAAGTAGTGATCATACACGATATTAATACTCCTCTTTCCGATTTGTTATATCGAATGTTTAATTTTCTTCTGTAAAATGGTACGAAACATATTATTTTGTTTTCTAAACATTATTTTGTTTTCTAAAAAGTAAGCCTAGGTTATCAACTTACAAGGTCCTCTGCGCGCGCGTCCCGACAGGGCGCGCGCTTGTCAGACATTGCCCGACCTGCTGCACCCGGTTTGTGCGATGCGCTCAAAGTTTATCATTTATTGATTTGCCAATTATCATTTCAGAAAATGAATATGATTGTGTCGGTTCAAAATAAATTTTTGTTGTCGAGGTGTTATCCGACGCGCACGCGGCTCGTCATGTTATTGTACAGCAGCGCGCACCCTCCCGTCATTTTACATTTTATTTTATTCGCTTCGAGAAGGGTCGGAGTCAAACAACAAGTTGATAAAGTTCTTTAATACGGTTAACCTTTGAAGATTTACTCCTTTCTGGTTAACAAACTAAATTAAGTCCAGACCTACTAAAATTAAAAACACCAGCCATGAGCCACTTGGGATAAACTGTAACAAGCTTTGTAATCTCTGATCAGATAACCTCTTGAGCGAAGATCTCAGCGAGAGAGGTCAGCTGAACAATCTGCAGTCGCTCAGAGTAAGGAAAGAGGCCTACCCCTTTATGCTTTAATCATCCTAGTAAAGCGTGTCTGGAAACTCTCAATCCTCAAAATTTGAGACCAATTACCATGCTGTGCTGCAGGGTTCCAAAGCTGAAAGTTATACTCAAAATATGGTCTTATCAGAGCTTTATAAACCCTTAAACTCTGTAAGCACTAATAATCTTTCTCTACTGATCAAATTTCTACAAACCCAGCATAACATTTGATTAGCTTTCAGCTTTACTTAAACAAGATTCAATCTGGTCATTCCAAAGCAAGGTGCCAGAGGTAAGAACAGCAAGATCTTTTTCCTGAACAGTCTTTTTTCGATTCTCAATCATCTAATTGATAGTTCAAATGTTAATTATCATTAAATTCTAAATGTAGCACCTTACATTTACTGGTATTGAATTCAAGAAACCATTTTCTTTCCCATGTAGTATGGTTGATCCTTAGTTTCAAACCTTCGGCCCACCCACAACATAACACACCCATTACCAATCCGTGCATACCTCTGAGAGTCGAGCTTGTTCGAAATGAGGACTGGCTCGGAATGAGGAACTTTGCTCTTCTATTTTTTTACTGAAAAACGTTCCCTCCCAACTTAAATCCACTACTTACAAGGTTATCGTTCACTCGAAGTCTAATGTATTTCTAACTCTATCTGGCGGCCAGATCTTGCCGTTTGAGATAAATCTTTCTGATTACGATCAAAAAAATCTTCTTGCTAAGCCAACATAGCCCTGTATCTCGCCCCCTGTCAGGACGCACATGTGAGCTTTTGCCTCTTGCGTCTGTCCTAATTCGCGCTAAGCTTGCACAGGGATATACATGTTTAGCAAAAAATCTACTTAATCATTATTTAGACAATGGTCCACTAAAACTGTCAGTACTAAAGGTCATCCTGATTGCCAGGCCACTTTTCCTTCAGAAGCCGTCTGCTTCTTCGAAGCCAGAAGATCATCAAGACTCAACCTTCAGAATGGAGGTCAGCTTTCTGATTTGATAATAGACGAAAAGACCATCTTATATTGGCCCTTATAATCAAAGAGTAGGCCTAACCCCCTTTCTGTTTTATTCAGACCGATGGCAGAGAGTCTTGAATGGGAAGAAGGCAGCCTTCACCCAGCTAGACTTTAGCACAGCCGGAGGCATGGGGAGGAAAGCAGAGTTGTTCTACAAAATTGATTTTCTGCGTATTTTTGGCACACTGGATCAGACACTTTGTTTGTTTATGAATTAATAAATAAATAAATAATTTACTCTGCTTTGAGGAGTATTGTTGTAAGCTGCTGTGCTTTGTCCGGTTTGTTCCTATGTCTGAAATGTCTGATGGCAGTGGTCTAAGACTCTGATTAAGGAAGATAATTGAATGTTGATGTGATAATTGTGAAACCAAATTCATAGCCACGTCCTGAGTGTCATCTATGATTTTTTAGCAGTATGAACTGTTGGTGAAGCCATACCCTATATAAAAGATATACCCTCTAATTAAAATAAGGCATGTTATTAACAGTTCAAATTAAGTTGTCTTGCTGATCCTCTCTGCAGCTTTTTAATAAAATGCGATTTTTAAAAATAAAACACAATTTTATTTAACTTTATATTATACAATCAAAATATAGAACATATGTACAGATCAGTTCTCTGCGTCATTAAGGCCAAGCAAGGCGCATGTGTGGCAGCAGTCAGGATCAAACATTACTCTAGGCTGCACCTTGAAAGCACCTGTCGCCAAGCACAAAAGGCCTATCTCTCTTAACAATTCGCATTGCATAATCATCACTAACCAGTCAAGGCAGGCTACATTTAACACAGAAAACGGATTAAAATGTACAGAAAGTAAGCACATAGCATAACTTTCATCTTTTGCTATTGCACAAAAAATTAATAATATTCCTTTAAAATCATATTAGGATATTCCTGATCCCATCTAAGTTTCAGACACATTTTCTCAACACTGCTAAGTGCTAAAAGACACCATTACTGGCCAGTTAATGAGTATTCAGGGGAGCGCAATTTCTGCAGTCCTCACAGAGAGCAGTCTTGCTTTTCCGAGGATGAAAATGAATAAGATAATAAAAGGTTTGAGTTCGGTCGCATTTCTGGTCTCTATGATTTAAAGTCTACATTGTGCTTCTTCAATTTAAGATTTAAATTGTTCATGTTCCTATTAAGATAAGTTTTTATGACTGGCAAGCCGTTAATCCCAACAATGACACATACCCAGTGACAGAAAGTTGAGAATTTAGGAATTGCATTCCTAGTCAAAATCGAAGTAGTTTCAGCAATTTAAGTATGTTCAAGTAGCCAGAGAAAGTCTAATCATTCATCTTGGTACAAGTCATGTTAAATCTCTCTCAATTTACTCTTAGTCAATCTTGGCTACTTTTCTGGCTACTTTTTCGATCTGATATTCGAGCGCTCACTCACATTCCTAGCCATTCCTGACAAGCTTCCTAACGCTTCCTGACACTGCATATATTCTTGGAGATTCCTAACTTGGCTGCTCCAAGAAATGGGCTAGTCCAACGACTAGCCATAGTAGTGGGCATTCATCTGGTAACCAATTCTTACAGCGTTATCTGCCGTCTAGCCTAGTGGTTGTTCTCAATGATTAAAATCAAAAAAGAATTTTGGCAAATATTATCACTAATCAGAGAATCTTTGTAATGAATGGTAGCAAACATCTCCCCTGCACATGCAAATATGATCTGATACTCTCATCTGCAAAGCTGAATGGAGTTTGGTTTGTTATGATTGTTCAAAACAGTTGGTCAAATGGTCGAATTTTATTGCCTAATTTTGCGTTCACCATTTTGATCATGAAAAATTTGGATTTTTGCCATGGCCATTGTCTAATTTTCGACAATGACACTAAGTCAAAATCCAAATGGCAAAAAAATCGTGATCACTATCTATTATTATTCTTCACAAAGAACTCCTAAAAATTTCATGATTATTCAAAATACTGTTATCAGAACCAAAGTTATAAACCTCTGTAGGGACATACGCTTTAACTTTTTGAGTCTGTCCCAGTACTGAAGCTCTCTGCAGCAATCAATCTTTCTGGTGACGGATCTCTGTACATTCTCCAGTTTCTGGATCTCCATTATTTTTACTGGGTTCCATACTGGGCAGCAGTACTCTAGCTTGGATCGCACCATGCTTTTATATATAGTGCCAGCATTACAGCTGGCGACCTGTCTTTGAAGGCACTCAGGGTCCATGCTGCCATTTTCACTGCACCCTGGACTTTTTTCTTCATATGAGGACCCTAAGATCTGGTGCTGTTAAAATAAACACCAAGGTCCCTTACAGTCTCTTGAGGCGTCATCACATGCCCAGTGACAGAAAGTTGAGAATTTGGGAATGGCATTCCTAGTCAAAATTGAAGTAGTTTAAGCACTTAAAGTAAGTTCATGTAGCCAGAGGAATGGACTAGTCGAACGACTAGCCATAGTAGCACGCATTAATATAGTAAGCAATTCGTTGCGAGTCATTGGCTGGCTGGCCTAGTGGATGCGCTCTCGATCAGTGATCCAGAAGTTGCGATTCAAGTCCGGCCAAGGAGAACTTATTGACGTTTCCATCTCAGATTGTCATAGTTTTGAACCTGCCCAAACTACATATAAACCCCTGTTCCCTGTTTTTCTATTAGCCAAAACTATGCCTTAATACCTACCAATTAAATGTTCCAGCTACATGAATACAAAGTATAACTTTTGTGTAACTTTTTTTGTTTAACTTTTTGTGTAACTTTCGTGTAACTTTTGTGTAACTTTTGTGTTACTTTTTTGTGTAACTTTGTGTAACTTTTTTAGATTCCTAGCAACTTCTCAAATTTCTGTCACTGGGAGGTGTGCTGTATTCCAGAGTCTCTGGATAGTAAGGGAGCTCTCTCAAATCTTTGGTCTTGTTCAGCCAGTAACTTACTACCTCAAATTTCTGTTCATAAAGTTCTTATCTTGTAATTGCAAAATTCAATTAAGGATCATTAATGAAAAGTCTTTGCACATCAGTTATAGCATACAGGGATGTCACAATGTTGATTCACCATGCTGTATTTATTGTTGGTTTTTCGGATATTTCGGGGACTTTGTCACCTTGATCCCGGGAAGTATTTCTTGGACCTGTAAGCAACATGGCAATGATGATTGACGACTTGAAATTCGGAGTCTGTCATGTTGTTATGTCACTTTTAATCTACCTATGGTTTTCCAGGTCCGACCACCAGGACAGAAATATGTCAGTAAACGGAATAGGCCTGCCTACCTCTGTGAGCTTCCTGGGCCTCTCTGAGGAGGAACCCCATCAGAGCCCAAGTCAACCACAACATCGGAATCCGATCCTTGGCAAGAGGGAAGTTCTTGTGTGTTGAACCCAAGCTAGGTTTAATTTCTTCACTTTGACATCGAGCAATGGCAGAAATTACAGATTCAACCCCCTTTTTGATCACCTTGTCCCCTTATTAGGAATTCTCCAGTCATCTTAAATTCGTCCTTAAAGCCTAAAATATGTTAACTGCTGCCGAGAAGAAATCAACTTTGGTTGAGATCAATATCAAGACACCAGTGCATGTAAGACTAGGTAAGATCCAACAGTTCCACTTCGTCTTTTCGTCTTGCCCCCTAATTTCCTTAGCTAGTTTTGCAGGTTATATAAGACAAGGTAGACAAGCTAACTTATCTTGGAGCTATTTGGGAGCGTCTCAGGTAACATCAATTATATACATCCAATGCTAATTGAGAAAGGTGTTCTTGAGGGAGAGGTCACAAATAATTCATTTTACGTGACAGCTTTTTATCATTGTTTTCCTCCAACCTCCCAATAAACTTGACTTCCTTATTTTTTAGAACATCTAAACTTAACGATGTCCATTTTCCAGTAGTCGCTGAATACGGAGGATAAGCAAGCGCTCCTCCAGATATATCTGCAATAAAGTTCCCTTCAGTTTTTCTGCTGGGGAAGTCTGTTACGGTTAATATCATCTCTTTTTTTCTTAGCTGTATCGACTATTAGTCCCGAAATTCTTGTGGCACAATCTTGTCCCGGATGTAGAGACAAATCGATGAAAATCACTTTTATGGAGTGCGCGAACTTTTATTCGGTAGCGTTGATTTTCACGTACGTTCACCGTACGCGCGTAATGAACGCACGGAATTTTAATCTGGTACGTCACAATGTCAGCACTAATTAAGTAGATCAATCGTCGTAAATTTAAGACAGTATGAGACTAGTGAATCATAAACCTTAAATCTTTAAATGAAATTCCTGAATTTTTTCTGTCGAACAAATCACAGACAAGATATCCAGTTTTTATCATTCACTCATTTCAGTTTGCACCATCAAATTTTCAGACTGCAGTTACCATACTCTGGATTTCTCTAACCCCACACGGATAGATCCTCGCTTCCTCGCTCTCAAACTATATGAGAATTTACATACCGGCTGTGCAAAGTGTTTGTGATAGTAATAAACAGTGTTGGTCGCTGGACGTCTTAATTATTCGATTCTCGGCGTTTCTTACCTTCTGTCATAAATTCAAAGAGACAAAGCCATCGTTCTAGCCGCGACTATTGACTGTCTAAGTCAAAGTTATATGTCGCCGTGGTTTAATTTTTACCTGTAATTTTGTTACAGTTGTTATGTTTCAATCTCAGATCTTTAAAGATTAAAATTGTATGTAGTTGCCCAGTAATATTAACTATTTAGAATTTTCACTTGGATCCCTAACAAGAATTTTACCTGTTCTCCCAATATTATACAACATTTTTCTGAACTCTTCACAACCCTTAGGTAGGGTAGAAACATGACTCTCTTTCACTTTGGCAACTGTTTCGCTCTGGCGTACTTCCCTTACCTGATTGTTTACAAGAATTCAAAACTGTTAGTATCTCCTTTATATTATAGTATTTTTCCTAACTCGATGGTGTACACAAATTCAAATTGTAAGAATTTCTCTTCATGATACTTCAAACTGTGAGAACTAGTTACTGAGTAGATTGTTATTGATGCGATCGTTTCAGATCAGAGTACAGTTCATTTTGGCCGTGTGTAAAAGCGGGGGGCGTGTACCTGCTTACTCAGCTTTGTAAGGTAACAGATATAGTTTTTTCACAACTTGTGTTTCTGGTAGCATGCTGTTATGCATATGTACAGAAAATCAAATTAATAATTTTTCCTATTTCTACTCTGCTGTTGCCTGGCTCCTTGTGAGTTGTTTAGTCGGAGCAAAGAGAGAGGTGACTCCGTTGTTTAAGGTAGTACATGCTTAAATTATTATATAATCTAGACTAAAAATTGTCCAGATGATAATCCTTGCGACGTTTTTCCCGACGTACGAAGTGCCGCTAGGAAAGATAGACCTACACGGGGAGCTGATGAAGGGAGCAGTAGAACTTTTTGATCTTATCGGGCTGTTTGTTATCATCTCTCAGCAGATTGGCAGAGGAGATCTCAAAATCCTTGTCGCTGGAGTTGGTACGCATTTTAGTTGATTTTAAAGTCTTACTGGGCGGCTTTTTATTCCAATTTTAGTATCTTTGACACGAATCTGCCAAATTCTTCTCTTTCAGCCGCCAATGAGCCGGTTGGTTGGGTTGTTTGCTGCTGGTAAAGTTCCCTAATTTCATTTAAATTACATAATGGGCTGGTGGTGTAGTGGTTTGCTTCTCGGCTCCCACGCAGGAGGTCGGGGGTTCAAATCCCGTATCCGCCAGTCCTAGAGAATGCGCTAAGGGCATTTGCCTATGCAACCTTCTTCGGTCGACTCAGCCGAATGATCGGGAAACCGTGATTGAGGGTTAAATGAGTAGCTGCCCATTGCAGCGAAGTCTCGGGCGATAAAAGTATGGTACACACTACCTTAACCGTCACTGGCGTGTATGTATAATTGTACATTCGGCCTCCTGTAATTGGCCGTTACACTTGTGTAACATGTGGCTGTTGGAGTGTCCGAATTCAAATAAGTATGAGATAACATACTGATCACAACATCTTCCTGGCCAGGTTGGGCGATGGCAGAGTTGATCAGTATGAGATTGTTACCCTTGTGGGTTGGAGCACGTGGTATCGAGTTTAGCTGGAAGTATATTCAGCTTAGTTTCGAGGCTAACATCAGTCTGGTGAGTGACATCAAGTTTGTGTGTGTGTCTGTCTGTGTCCCAGTGCTTTTTTGTCTGTTTATTGGTTCTGCGTCCGTATGTCGGTCTGTATGTCTGGTAGCCTATTTTTTGGCTTTCGATTTTTCTTGAATCCGTTTATCTACATAAATATTCAAGTGTCTGCAAGTCAGTTTCCTACCCTCCCAGGCTCACCACATCATAATGGCGATGTTAATCTGGATGTGGACGAGGAACAACATTGAGAAGTCAGTTCTCCCCCTGATAATATCTCTACTTCTTCTCTGTAGCTCAAAACAGACACTTCTCGAGTAAGTGGGATAAAATTTAACTTTGAACTTGGAGGAGCATCAAAGTATTTTCAATGTTATCTTATATCACTATATATTATCCACCCCCAAAACAACTATTTCCAAAAGAACTTTACTCCCACCCCCCCCCCCCCCCCACTTCGACAAGATGATATCCGTCTCCATTTCTCACTCCGTTTAGCCGAAAGTGAAAGCTGCATGATCAGGACTCAGGTAGCAAAAAAATATCACCCCCACTAAACCCACATTCTGCAGGTTGCTAGGTACCCTGTTCCACTTCTCCTCGTTTGGCATTCTCAGTATAAACGTGATGGTTACCTTGCTGGTGGGGCTGGTTGCTACACACCTCTACATCAACCTCTGTATTCATGATAACTCCTGGGGCAACCCCAAGGTAAGTGGAACTTTCTACTGAAGTAGTTTGTAACTACTTGTTACTACTTAGGGAACTAACGTGTTTAGGATTCAGTTCTCCTGTTCCGTTATATGAATGGGATATTATTTTAACTGAACTTGTTCTTTTCGTTGTAAGTGTTTCCAGAATCGGTTTTTTGCATGTTCTTCATCATAACAATACTCCTGTTTCAGTACCTGTAAATGCTGTGCTCAGATTGCTGTACGATAACGCTCACCGTATCCGAAACAGCTACGATGTGCCTTGCTTTATTATCAATATCACGCTATCATAAGGACATTTGACATTTCATTGGGTTTGTCAAGATTCAAGAACGATTTAATCAGAGAGGTGTCTGTTTTGAAGTATATCTAAATTTGTTGAAAGTTTGACTGTTTCATGTACTACATTTATTGTTAACGTATTCTTTAACCAATCTATTCTTCAATGAAAGTTTTAGAGTTTATATTTGAACAACTCGAATTAAAGCGACAGTTCCAATTTCCATCGTGATCTCTCCCTATCTTGAATCTCGTATTTCTTCTGAACTTAGTGTCTTGCATGACTGATGACAAGTTTAACAACAGAAACCCTTTTACTCAAGTTTACTCGATGATTGGACCAAGAAAAATTAGAACGTAAAGTTCATGAGGAGTAAAATAATTTCGGTTATTGAATTCATTATCAATCATGCTACTTCTAGATATAGCCCCACAGCAGTACTTTTTCCAAAAATGAGGGTTCGATATGATAACATTTCACACATCAGAACTTTGAACGGATTCAATTATTTCAATTGAAAGTAAGCCCACGTCCATGATCTTTCTTCATAGAATGACGTTAACTCCCTAAATTCTACAGAGGAACACGCGTGCGCGTGAATCAGAAGACATTTGGCGCCACGATCTCATAAGTCTGAAATGAGCGTTTTCCATTTCTGGTATAACATAGCTAACATTTCAGTGACACGTGTCTTTGATCCACTGGGTGATGGGTGAAAAACTTCTCTAGACCTAACGACTTATGAGAGAGGTAGTTTAACAACCGTTTACATTGACTTTAAACTCAACAGAGTACAGAAAAGTATATTTTAAAGGTGTCCAAGTGCAGCTGTCAGAGCAAAAATCCTTTAATTATCGTGAACTCGGCCTTGACCATGCCGCGGCGTGTCGAGTGGAAGGAGATTCTACAGTTTAAATGGTCCATTTTATTTAAAGTTACTGTTGAAAGACTATGCCTGCCTACTAGCTCTGCTTTTGGGAAAAAAACTAACTGTCCTAGCTTTATCCTTATAAAGTAAGCGCTGGGTTACTGAGGGTATTAACATAAGGTACTCTAAGCAGGTCCCAAGTCCTGGCGAACATCTTAATGCATGATATTTTAGTCCTTCTTATCATAACCTGAGTTCAATCAATGACTACTAGTACATTTCCTTACTTATCATCCTTCTGCATTTTGTTTTTTTCATTTGTGTTCTTACAGAAAACAGCAATACACTTGCATTACTTACAACAGGATAAAATTATACAAATAAAAATAACAAATAAAAATAAAAATATAAGCTCAGTTTGATGAAATGTTGGTAGAGTTGTCAAAGTACATATATAACTTGACTTGGACAAAAATTCTAGTGCTTCTGTTAGAGACAAAAACTGACTGATGGACTTGTGGACTTTCATGGACTATTTTCAACTCAGATCAGTATCCCAATAAGACAGTCATATCACAACTTTAGCAACAGTCTTAAAAACTGCTTAACAAATTATCTGAATGCCAACGTCTCAATTCTAAAGAATTAAGAAGACGGCTAGAAACTTCACTATCTCAATCACTATCGTCACCGGTGTCCTGTCCAGTAGCAGCACCAGCCATTATATCTCTCTCTGATCTCAACTTTTCTCTGATCATCTCTGCCATGGCTCGTTTTGTTCTCCTTTCCAGCTTCGCTAGTTTCTTCTCGACGTCCCGCTTTAAATCCCAGTTTGCTTTTCTGAAACAGTTTTATCGTGAATATTAAGTATTAATGCTGATGTCACTGATAACTGCGTCAAAAATTTGTCGGCTCGATTGAAAACAAAGCAGTAAAAATTGTTCCATCCAAGTTCAAAGACAGGAATCATTTCTTCAGTTCGCGTTCTTGTGTTTCAAATTTTCTGCTTCACTGATATTGATTGTGAACTAACTTTAACCATTAGCCAATATAAGTTTAATGTTATGTGAATGTTTTTGTCTTTTTTTTCGTGTATGGAAGTTTCTAAACTTTTTAGGACACGTCCGGCAACCTAAGATTTCGTTTAGTTTATTACCTATTGGTCGCCTTTAATTGATCAAAGCAAGTAAAAGCAAAAAGTCAAAAATTGGCTTTCAAAATGTAGAGCTGATATCCTTGTCATGTGCTTCTACAGGCCAGTCCATATATCAGATTGAATTATTCTTACCTATAAAAAATTGAGGACATTTGGGAGGGGGCGTTAGAGTTCTTATCATGAACAAATAATTTTGTGAGAAATGAAATTGTTAATAGGTTTTGTTAGGATTTCTTCAAAATTTGACACGGCGACGTTTTTATCGCTCCATTAATCCCGAAATATGTTACTTGAACTGTTAATTCTCTTAATACTTTTACAAAATGGAGGTAAGATCTTTAAATCTGACCTTTATTTTTCAGCTTTTCCTAAATTTCTCTGTCAATCGATAATTCACGTTATCATAAATCCTTTAGGTAGATAAATCGGTTTATGCAAACAAGTCATATTGGCTAATTTCAGAGTCCAGTTTTCGTCTGATCAATCAAGAAGAACAGACGATCACATGGTCAGAAAAAGGTTTACTTCTCTACAACGACGGAACATTTTGTAACCGCGGCTTTAGCAACAAATCAGCTCACGCAATTTGCAACGAGATGGGATATCTCTCGTTCAGCAACTGGCATACTGGCTCTCTGATCTGGCCCTCCGTCTAGCAGAGTTACCCTGTAACAGTTACAGGGAACTACGAGTGTAACCACACAAATGATGTGTTCCTGAAGTGTAACGGAACTACAGTTTCCTGTGATCCAGGCACATTCCGTGTCCCTTCATCATCTGGAGACTGGAACTGTTCACAATGTCCTCCTAACAAGTACAAATCTCATAAAGGACTAGAATCTTTCTGTTCCAACTGTCCGAGTAACACAGTGTCTAATTCTGACAGGACTTTCTGTGTGTGTCCTACTGGAACATTCTGGAAGGAACCGAACTGTATGAAGTGTCCTACTACAGCATCATCAGTAGAAGGGTCTAAATACTGTAACTGTTCTGCTGGAAGGTTCTGGGAGGGAACAGCCTGTCTGAGCTGCCCGGAAGGTACTGCAAGTCCTGGAGGAGCTCTGCAATGCAGGAAATGTCCGACAGGCTCGGTTGTATTAGACAATGGGAAGTCCTGCAGCTGTCCGGCCGGATCAGTTTGGAAGTGGGAGGAGCAAAGTTGGGGTTCGTGTGATGATAGTCAGTCAGCTAATGTCTGGTTGTTAGTGTTGGGGAGTGTTACTGGAGTGTCGGTTATCACGTGTCTCCTACTTGGGTGGTTGTTGTATCGTGAGAAGAGGAGGTGGAGGACGAAGATAGAAACGGCTCCAGCTGTTAGTTTTAACACAACAGCCGGAGAGATTGCACAGCAAGACGAAGAACTAAGAAGAGAAGAAAAAGAAGAAGAAGAAGAGGAAGAGGGTAGGCGAAAACATGGGTGGGTTGGGGAGGAGATTGACGGAGAGACGAATAGTTATACTAACTGAACTCTGGATAAGAATTTCGGACATTCATGAAGAATTTGGGAATTAAAATACAGTTTGTTTTCATTTGTTTTTTTCTTTTTCATTGACGAGACTGCGAAGTGTGTGGATTTTGCTTACGTTTTGATAAACAGGGTCCGTTAAGTCAGTAAAGTCTTTTGAACTTATGCCATCAGGGCAAATGAAATAAACATGTGATACTCCAACAAGCCATTCCTAAGTTTTAATACACTACACTATTTTATTGTAATTAAGGTATCCTCATGAAATGAAAATCAGTATTGTGTAATACACAAGCCATATTTATTTATTAATTTTAGTGACATTGTCTATATAGCTGAGGATGAGGAAAATATTTCTACAATTATTTTAGCTCGTTTCATTGCCTCCGCGAACGACACAATGAAAGTGTAACTGTCCACACAAGCCAGATTATATTAAATCAATCAAATTTCCACTATACTAAAAAATAATCGCTATGACTTAGCCGATTACAGCAATACTAGTTCTTCCAATATGAGTACCAACTACCAAGATATCAAATATTCGAATGCTAAACACCTTACTATCCTAGCAACAACCCTAACAAAGAGTTTTAAAGCACATACACACCAAAACAACATTGACCTGCCAGCAAGCAGTTTTGCACGAGTTTTCTTACTCGATTGTACAAAGAATCGTCTTCATACATTTAACCTTTTCGTAAGTCATGGGGTAAAATTAAATATTTCTTTTATAACTTAAATTGAATTTAATCTGATATCTCTGCCGCCACTGCATCACTGATTATCACTCACCCGAAAGTCGGCTGCTAAAAATAACTATGCACTCTGCAGAGCTGTCATATCAGAATCACAAGATTCAAACAAAGTGTGTGCAATGTTATTCCAGCTTTACCAATAAAGAGATAACGGCAGCAACAAACACAGGAATATTGACGGAGCTAATATGGAAGAAAGGGACAAGAACATAAAGCAGACGTTGCACTGCACGTGCCAGATTGTGAGAGCCGCTGAAGTGTCGCGGTTTTGTCGAGTATATATAATATATAACAGTGATTTAAGAGAGGTTCAACTTGTTGTGGCAGTTATTGTGAGATTTGATTTTATATGGCAAAAATGTTTCTGCGACTGGTTATATTCACAGCGTTCTTTGCTAACGGAGGTAATGTTAGTAAAATGTGCTATTTATTTGACTTGCTGTTTAGTAATAGTATAGGTAAAGAATGGTTAGTTTTCAAATGATCACATTTTAATTTCCATTTAATCCCTAGACCCTGGTATCCGTAAATGATGCGACGTATGTTCATGATACCCGCTCTTTAAGAATGCAAAATGATCTGCGTTATCATCAGCAAGATGTTAAGTTAAGCTACAAATTGTTTCAGAGTCTAGGTTTCGTCTAATAGACCAGAATAGAAATACAATTACATGGGCGGAAGAGGGACTACTGCTGTACAATGGAGGGACAGTTTGTGATGATGATTTTAATAGCTACGCAGCTGATGTTATCTGCAAAGATATGGGCTTTCCTTATTACGGTAGCTGGAGATACGCATACATCTGGCCTACCCTACAGTCAAGCTATACTATAACACTAGATGACGTAAGGTGTCCCTTCTCATCCTCTTATTGGAGGGAGTGCACCTTCATACACAGACATAACTGTGGTCATAGTGAGGACGTATTTCTGAGGTGCACGGGAACTACAATTTCATGCCCGCCTGGTCAGTATCGTTACTCGCCATCTTCTTCTGGCGGGTATTGCCAGCCATGCTCCGTCACCCAATACAAGCCCAACGAAGGACCAGAGCCGTTATGTAGAAGATGCCCAAATAATGCAGGGTCTACTATAGACAGGACGTACTGTAACTGTACTGCAGGAACATTCTGGAAGGAACCGAACTGTCTGGAGTGTCCATCTACAGCATCTTCAGTTATGGGTTCTAAATATTGTAATTGTTCTGCTGGGAGTTTCTGGGACGTAAAAACGTCAACTTGCCTAAGTTGCCCAGCTGGCACAACAAGTCTGGAGGGGTCATTTAAATGCCATCCCTGTCCAGAAGGATCAGAATCCTTAGACGGTGGAAAATCCTGTAGCTGCCCATCTGGAATGTTTTGGAAAGAGGATGAGGAATTCTGGAGTCCGTGTCAAAAGTGTCCAGCAAACACTTACAAAAGTGGGGAAATGTCGACGTGTGCTTGAAGGATCGGATCATTGTTCTTGCAAAGCTGGAATGTACTGGAATACCACTCACTCCCATTGTGACATATGCAAACCGGGTTCAGTGAGCAGGGAAGGTTCACTCCGATGTCAGAAATGTCCCCCAGGATCGAACGTAACTCACAACAGAGAAGATTGTACTTGTCCATCAGGATTCAGGAATCAGCTGGGAATGGGACGAGAATGGGGTGGGATCTTGTCAACGTTTCCCGTCCGATAAGGGCACCACTTCCGCGGAGATCTTGGGAGCTCTAACTGGAATACTGATGATTTTGTGTCTTGTGCAAGGCTACTTCCTGATCCGGAATACAAAACGCTGGATGGTTCTTAGGGAGAAAATACGTTGTTTTCTTCCTGGGCCCAAGAAAGAAAATACACCTGACAATGAGGAAATTCCTTCAGTTGTGTATAACGCAACAGCTGGTGCTTGTACAGCTGACCAGCACAATGATGGAAAAGGGAAATCTACTTCCAAAGATGGAGGTGAATTTGATAACTTTTACGGGAAAGTCCAGAGCGAAGAAGCTTGAACTGAATGGGAAATCTATAAGAACTAACACTGTTTTAATTTTCTGTGCATCAAATCTGGCTCATGTTTTCTTTGAAAGTTCTGACTTCGGTCTTTTACGGATTCTCAAGACTATCATTTTAAATCAAATTAAAAAATTGTATATGATGTGGGTATAATTAGGTGTAATATGTGATTTTTGTGACAAAATTTTAATTAAATTTATATTGTGATTTTGATAATAATGATCGTGAAATTTTCATCCTTACCTGACTAACGAACATAAAAAACAACACCAAACCTGGGGGCCAGTGTATTGAGGTCAATATCAGCTGACTGAGAAGAAGCCTGCTTGAGAATGTCTGTAACTGTGTTGTCTATAGAAGTAGCCTCCACTTGCGCGAGCTGAAATAAGCAACATATAATAGAGAGGTACTTTTTAAAGAAGAAACTTAACAACTGGGGTACAATGTACATGTCGAGCGTTCTGGTATTTACCTTACAGTTAATCTGGGAACCGTGTTCGAACACAGAATGTGACGATGTCTCTTTATATAGTTAGATAAGTCCCCAACAGACGACGCGTCTCACATGACATGTCCTTTACTGCACTTCATTAAATACTTCATAATACTGGGCTACTGATACCTACTGATTTCTCTGTAAATCATTTTGGGTACCAACCAAGTAGTAATATTTCCGTTATTTACCGGTAAAGCTGGCTTGTAATCAAATTATTAGGTCAAGAGTAGAACGTGTAATTTATTGACTCCGCCATGTTCAGCCATTCGCTTGAGTAAAGGTACAGAGATATACGAGTTAGAGGATACTAAGATCTGCTCTACAAATCAAATAAACTTCCAAGTAATAGAAGTGTAAATAATAGCACATAGGCGTGTTTGAATGTAGTATATCAGAGTCAAACAAGGAGGATAACACAATTAGCGTAATACCGGAAAGTAAAACACGAGTGTAATAATCTCCAATATCACACTGCTCCACTAGCTCTGGTTGTACGCTTGTAATTCTGTATTTCTCTAGCAAGCTGTGTGCTCATGTGTGCTCGATCTTGTTGTTACTTGTTTATAATTATGTTTGTATTATAGCTCTGAAGTCTGAAGCAAGTCCCAGATGTACCTGAACACAGCTCTCAGACACCTGAATATACGTCCTCTTTCTGTAGATTGTCACCCTTTTATCGGCGTCTTTCTTATCTGTGTCACACTTGCAGATACGGATATCTTACCACGGCCCAGCCTGTTTCTCTGGTTACACAAGAGTAAAACGTCTTATTTGCACATTTTTGTCTTATTACATCACCTTTTGTCATCGTTACATCATGCTTTTTCGTATTAAATCACACTTTGTTCCGTATTACATCACCCTTTTGCTATTAGTTTGATACGAAATAACTTCTTTTTTCTTGTTTTTACTAGCAACTACCCGCACTGCCTGCTATTTTAACTTTGGAGATATAAATATCGTTACATGACTCTGAGGCCTGCTAAAAATTAGTTACACGAGAGAACGTCCCTTTTTAACTTGTCAATGCTAGCAACTGCCCGCACTGCCTGCAATTTTTACTAGGTGAATAATATCGTTACTTAACTCATAAGCGCAAAGTAACAACATGTTTTCAACTCCGGCTCCGCCCTCGTTGAAAACATATCATTGTTCAACTCAGCCTTCGGCTTCGATGAATAATGAGATTCACGCGACTCGCTCTGCTCGAGGTGTAAATCATGTTACTTCACGCCTATACGTTATGTAACTTGATATCACACTGCTCCACTAGCTCTCGCTGTACGCTTGTAGTTTTGTTATTCTCTAGCGACTTGGGGAGTGTGTGCTCGATCTTGTTTTTATTTGATTACAATTACGTTTGTATTATAGCTCTGTAGTCTGAAGCTAGTCCCAGCCCAGATGTACCTGAATACAGCCCAGACTACTGAATATAGGTCCTCTTTTTGTAGACTGTCACTCTTTTGTGAGCGTCTATCTTATCCGTGTTACACTTGCAGATACGGATATCTTAACCCGGCCCAGCCTGTTTATATAAGAATGTTCGAACGTCCCAGGAATTTGTTCGGTTTTGTCACATCTCTCCACTACTAATTACTATTATGTTTACTCTAGTTCCGTATTTTTGTTGTACGAGAACCAGTATTAATGCGACCTTAATTACAACTTAAATTTCAGCTTAAATTACAACTTGAATTAAAACTCTTCTCTTACAATTTTGTATGATGTTTTCATACTGTAAATAAAGAGTCGTGTGTACATTCTTGAGATAAGTCTACATTTCACTAGATTAATCAGCTAAATAAGAATTTGGCTAATATAATCGACACTAATGATAAGATAACATATTTTCATGTACATATTTTCATATACAGCATCACGATTTCTGCATAATATTCATAATGAAATTATTATATCATGACCATGATATAATAAATACTTAGAATAAAGAGCTCTCTGCTCCTAAACACAACAATGTACGCGGCCAAACGTGATTGGCCGTTGTCATGGTCACGTGACCAGACCACGCTCCCTGATTGGCGGACTGTCTGGTTGGCAGCAGGACAGATTTGAGCAATACAGTGATATATAATACCCTCTATAAGAGTGTTATTGTATTGCATATACGGCACTATGTGTTGTGTAGTTCGTGTCGGTTATCGCACTGTTCTCAGCTTACTGAATAACGTTATATTGTGTTGTGTAGTTGGTGTCACTTATCGCACTGTTCTCTAGCGTACTGTTATCTTGTACGGACTGGTCATTATTTTAACTTCTTCTTGTTCTTGCAGTATTTACACACATTTTGTTACTAATTGTACCGTACTATTAAATTAACAAATTTACACTTGCACATGCCACATACAATAATCCCAGTGTAGGGATAACAGCGTGCTACTTTTGTATCTTGACGGGTCATTCAGGCACGGCAATACCATATAAGGATATACATAATACCATATAAGGATCAAGTTATTACACGGTTATGTCGTATTATTTGCCACTTTTACCGCATTACATCATTCTTCCACCGCGTTATTTGTCATTTGCGCGATCCTTGCTCACATTTACTCGACATTACCTTGTCATCTTATTATCATACGTGAAACCGATATTATATTATTCTTGCGCTGTCATTGTCTACTGTTACAAAATAGATAGCTGGAGAGAACAGATTTGTGTTTGCAGTACAATGTTACAGTGTAACAGTGTATTATGTAACAGCGTACTATGTTACACTTTTATTTTCTTTCAAGCGTAGATTGTATCCTTCTCTGGTGCAATGTCAATATTCTCTGATTTCTTTGTTTCCATTTGAATTTGGCGATTTATAGTTTAATAATTTAAATAAACAGCACACCATAGTTGACACAGAATTCAGTTTTAGGCAGCACATACACAGTGTATTTAAATCGATATTGTACATAAAGTATACACAATGTATACACACTATGTATAAAACGTATGTACGATGTATAACCACGCTATCTACGCTCTATGATCATAAGTAGTACAGTTTAACAGCTCACAAGCGCAACATAATTTCAACTGCGCCCTCGCTAAACACAAACCATTATTAAACTTGAGCCTTCAGCCCGGGCGTATAATGAGGCTTACTCCACTTGTTTTGTAGTCTGGTTTAAACGTAGCTCGTCTCATTTCTCACTTTTACGCGGTGTAACTTAATTAAATGTACAGTAAGAGTGGCGATAACAGTGTTATCCAGCGTGATATCTCTACCACAATTATTTAAGTGTTATGTACGTGACCAGGTAAGTTTGTGTGGTGTAAACTGTAAAGGTTAGAGCCGAGTAGTAGGGTTGTTGTTCTCTTTACTTTTTACCGCGTGATGGTCTTATACCGGTTGAGTATTTGAGGGTTTACTGTATTTGCCCATTTTTGTCGTATAACATCACCCCTTTTTTCGAGTTACATCACACTTTAAGCCGTACTATATCAACATTTTGCTATTATTTTCACAGTTTTAGCCGTATTACTTCAAACTTTCTGCAAATTAGTGATACGAGAGAACGTCCTTTTTTCTTGTTATTGCTAGCAACTGCCCGCACTGCCTCTAAATTTTACTCGGTAAGTCATATCGTTACATAATTCTTAAGTGCAAAGTAACAACATGTTTTCAACGAGGGCTCCGCCCTCGTTGAAACATATCATTATTCAACTCAGCCTTCGGCTTCGATAAATAATGAGATTTACGCCACGCGCTACGCTCGAGGTATAAATCATGTTACTTCGCACTTACTCGTTAAATGTAACTAGATATCATTTCGTTTCTCTCCCCACAGTTTCATTGTTACATAACGGCATTGCTTTGTATCGTCGTGAGTCGATCATTATATTGTTGTCGCACTGTTTGGTTGACTGTTTTTATTTGCATCACACTTTCTAAAGCTTCAAATTAGAGCCAATATACAAAATATATGAAACTTTGAATGTAGCGCTCGAACTCCACTTAGGTTCGCACTTTTCACTTATTTCACCTCTGTTGCATTTAAACCTCTATAAATCTCTCTTAAGCAAACCATCTTAAGACTGTTTAAAGCTGTGAATAGCACTAGTGCTGAGCTGAGGACACTTACGTGGCAATTTGTCAATCTCTTGCTAGTTATATTAAACCATTTTTAGGTTAATTGCGGTGCTACATAGTAGTATATCTGTTCATATTATACCTATTATACCGTTATTGAAGATTAAATTGCATAGAAAATGGTATATCTCTAGTTCAAAAGTGCAATATCGCCAGCTGAGCCGGTTTATAACGTTTCTTGTACTGGTAACAATAATGTTCAATAATGCTTATAGTAGCTTGGCTGTTTGGCAGATTTGCTTCTATCATTCATTACTAACTGAGCACCTACAGAAATCGTCATAATGCCGATATTTCTTTAAAACGTACATTCTACAGCAGAGTCGTTGCAATGAAGTAATTGACAATTACCAATCTAGGAATTCCGCCATGCACATGGTTCAAGAGGAAAAGACTCAACAACAACAAGAAACAGAAAAACAAACAGAAAACCGAGCAGAAAGAGTAGAAGAAGGTTACAGTATGATCGCCAACCTTGCTCCCTCAACTTCTGGCCCCCTGCCAGTTATCGAGCAAGGACCACTGATGAGACCCGGAGCGAGTACTAGTAACACCCACACGGAGAAATCCACCAAGTGGGCAGTAAACACCTTCAACAACTGGAGACACTTCAAGGCGGCGGAGGGAGAGAAAGTTCCGGAACTCAGAGAAGCTAGCACGGAGGAGTTAAACTTCTGGCTAGCTCAGTTCGTACGAGAATGTAAACAAAAAGACGGTCGAGATTACAAACATCACAACTTGTACGCCATGATGTGCGGGCTGGGGCGGTACATCAAGAAGGACCGACCCAACTTTAACATTCTGGACGATCCTGGGATGACGGACTTCAAGACAACTCTCCAGCAGGTGATAAAGAGGTTACAAGCGAAACAAGCTAATATCTGTACAGTAGCTGACACTAAGATCAGTAGGAGACAGTGGGATAGTTTGTGGGAGCAGGGTTTATTGGGGGAGTCAAACCCAGCTGCTCTCTTCAACGCTGTCTACTTCCTGTTTGTAACTGTCACCGGGTTGACATCGGGGGTACATCTGCGCGCGTTGACGATTACGGACGTAGTTGTAACTTCTGATCTGAAGTCGAACAGCGTTGTTACTACATACTACCCCAGCGATCAGACCAAACTGTACAAGGCAGACCGAGGTGTTATACGTTGTACGGAAACAAACAGAAGTAGTCCCCGGTCCTTCGGTCGGCTTCTCGAGCTGTACTTGTCGAGAGTCCCCCCTGAATGTAATGATCTCTGGCAGAGACCCAACCTGAAATACAACAGGAGAGAGTGCACAGGGAACAGGGGCTGGTTTAGCGGACACGCAATTGGTCAGAACCAGCTCCGGACGACGGTGAGATCGGTGTGTGACATGGCGGACTTCAGCGGACACTACTCCACTCACTCCCTTGATCGGGATCTGCTGAACTGGGAACATTACAACATTGAGCATTTGTCGATATCTTCCAGTGATCCTGCAGTCTGCGTGGAGCCAGAGTATGTCGGTATCAAGAGAGAATATGTGGATGAGGAGATACCAGAGGTTACACTAAACACACGCCTCCCTACTTCTAACCCAACGTCTAGTCAAACTTATAGTAAACGTCTGAAAACCTCAAAACCACTTCCTGAACAGATACCCCCTTCAGATAGCACTGATTTCCGTCTCTTGTCATCCAGATTATCCCAATTTTTCCCAGAATTGTCAACCTCAACTGAAGTCAGTTTGTCACCCCCGGTCGACACAGCTGTATCGAACAATTACTCAGTTTCCTCCGTGTATCCCGATATAGATGTCGAGTCTACTCAAGATGAGGCGGTGCCTCCCCAGACAAAACGACAGGAACTACCAGCTCTAACACGACAAGTAAACTCTGCTTCAAGATTGAGGGTCACTCCTTCAAAACAAGACAGTTCTAAGACTGCAGTGAGAATGGATCAAACTTGTGATTCTCGGAGCAGTAACGTGAGTGAAAACTTGAGGAATGTTAACGTTAACATCCCTGGACATGTCGATAAATGTATGGGGTTGTTTAAAGACTGTACCATTCAGAATGTGACGATTAACATTTACCTCAGCAAAAGCGATGAGGACAGTAACTGAAGCAGCTTTTAAAGTTTTATAGGGAATGAAATACAATTTAGTTCCACATTGCATTTCATTATAAGCTTTTTTGAGTTTAATAATTCTTTTTTTATAACACTATATTCAAATTTATCATATTGTTTACTTCTGAACTGCAGAATTTTAACCCCACAAAAGTTTCCTTTAGATTTTGTTCAAATCAAATAGATGAGCCGACTAAAGTTTCAAGCTACTAATGTCAAAAACTTAAGTGAAGAAAAATGACAGTTGGCTAGGTACCTGTTTGCCCTGTAAGTGTTCATCATGAGGTTTGTAACAACGGAACTTGAGTCGTTTTCTTGGAACCTCCTCACTTTCCTCTACACTTGCTGTCATTACTAGCTGTCTAATGTGAGATTAGTGTTACATTTAAGTTAGGGAGCTCAAAAAATCTACTTAATTTTGTAGCGTAGATATCGCAAGTTATAAAACTCTAAATAAGTAACTTTCAGCATTTTCAAGAGCTACTTCACTGCAACAACCGTCAACAGCATTTTTATCACGCAGATTAATAAGAAAGAAAATGAGTTACTATACGCATTTATCTGAAATCAGTTGTGAAAATATAAGTTATACATTCAAAATTCATAGTTGAACAATATTAGCTTTCAAAAGTTATATAATTCTTGTTTGTCACAAAGTCGTCACATAAACTTAGAGAAATTCTAAACAATAGACATGCAACATATTATATCTAGAACAGCAGCAGCAACTTGTCTTGCTCCCAACACATGATTAACCAATAAAGTTAAGAACAACTAGATGAAGTACACAGTGAGCAAATATGAAGTCTGCAAAGGCTCGTTCAACGGAGATGTCCTTGAAAACAGCGACATTGGCAGGGTTTGTCTGAATACGTAAACACACTGAAATATGTTAGTACTAAACGAATGTGTTAGTATTACGAATAGGTCTAGCCTTTAATGTAGAATAGTAATTAAGAAATAAAATGCTCAGTCATAAAAAATCATATTTCTAGCTATATCATCCCAACTCCTAAATGTCACTGTGTACTGAAAGGAGTGGTATAGAATACACCAGTTACTGCAATATGAAGAGCTGTCATAGATTATTTGCTTAGTTACTTAAATGATTAATGCCATTTAAGATGCACAGTCATAATTTTTTATAAACACTTATATGATTTTAATTCCACCTGCAGAAATTACTCATTCTTACCTCCTAAGATAAAGCTAGAAATTACTCTTTCTTACCTCCTAAGATAAAGCTAGCTACAGTACTAATGAAACCAGAGAGGAAGGAGTTAAATGGGAAAGTTCCAACAAGACAGCAGTAAACAAACTGGAATATCCCTGTAAACATTATATACCTGAAAAAATGTTGGTTAATGGTAAAAATGCTAAGCTTGGAAATGAAAATCCATGTTCCAGAATCACACAGTTCAGTTAAGCTCAGAGAAAATAATCTCACCCAAGATAAGCATCAATCAGCTTAAGTTTCTGTGGTGTCTTGGATGTATATTCTCCCACCAATCGGGTGATAACCTCCACCATGGAGGGGGCTCCACTTGAACTTACCATTCTCTGGAGAGATTTAACTGATTGAGAAAAAGTCAAGAAGTCATTTGTCGTCAAACAATTTTTCACCTATTTAGAAGCAAACAGTGAAGATGTGAAAGTGAAAAAACTTATGAAGCAAAATAACTTGTGTATAACATTGAAAAGAATTAAACAAACATGCATATTGTCCTTAATTGGTGTGTGGATACCAGTTTTTTAATCTTATAGTTTTAGTACTTTCAACACTACTTTACTGAGGGTATTAATATAAGGTACTCTGACCAGGTCCAAAGTCCTGGCGACCATCTTGATGTATATTGATGATCTTTTACTTATCATTATAGCCTAAGTCGTATCATTGACTACTAATACTGATTTTAATTTGGACACTCCAACAGCCACATGTTACACAAGTGTAACGGCCAATTACAGGAGGCCGAATGTACAATTATACATACACGCCAGTGACGGTTAAGGTAGTGTGTACCATACTTTTATCGCCCAAGACTTCGCTGCAATGGGCAGCTGCTCATTTAACCCTGACACCCGATTTCTTGAGCATTTGGCTGAGTGGACCGTGGGGCTGCAAAGTTCCAACAGAATCCTTAGCTGAGCATGGCCAGTGCCGCAGCTGGGAATCAAACTGCTAACCTATCGATTAGCAGATAGACGATTTAACCGACTGCGCCACTGCTAGAAGTTAAACAGATAAAATTACATCCATTAAATATTGGTAGCCTCACGTTGCAGTGATGTCATTCTAATTACCAAGACAGGACACTAACATGGTGTTGGCAATGATTTATATTGTCTGCAATATGAATTTGTGTTTGTTATTGTAGCACCTGCACCAAGACTTTTACAGTTGTACTGAAAGGGTGCCTGGAAGATTCTACATCTTTCAATGGAGACCCTTCACATTTAATCCTCTATCACAGTTTCCCAGCTATTCTGCTGAGTTTACATAGAAAAATTCCCTCAGGACACTCTAGGATTTTACTACTTTACATGAAATCATTTCCTTACACTCTAGTATTCAAAATTGTATGTTCAAGTTAAACAAGTTTTCAGGTTAAACCAGCAGTGTTGTAATTATGCCCTGGCTAAAAACATGGGACAATCTTGAAAGATTAACTGTGCCACTATGAAAATCACGTGTTTGGTTTTATAACTCCACTATTTTAGGGGTGGCGGAAGAGGGGAGCCATGCCCCCCCCCTAAAACTTCAGATGGGTCGGCCAAGGTATCATTTGCTCCCCCCCCCTCCAAAAAAAAATTTTTAATAACTTCTGATACAAAATCGCTTCTAAGCTATCTGACAAGTGCAAAATTTCACTAAGGGGTCGTTCACATATGACGTCAGCAAATTTT
>JH153927.1:66662-82520 GCA_000226015.1 Mnemiopsis leidyi | reverse complement strand
GTGCGTCCCGATAGGGCGCAGTGCGAGCCACAGGGCTATGTTGGCTTAGCAACTTTCATCGAAGAAGTATATTTGACAAAATGTAACAAGGATAAACCAACGGGACACAACATATCATATGGCTGACAATTTGGCCTTTGGGTTAAGGGCTAAACACAAAAGCTAAGTAGATGTCGACTGAAATACAATTCAACAACGATTGGGGATACCAGCAACATCCGTGATGAGGCACTAGGGTTGTCGCGGTGATACCCGACTCACGCAACTAAAGCTGAACGTTAGAACGGTAGACGGATATCATCTCGTCAACACTAGGGCTGATAACATAATTTGATCCATTCCTTGGTCTTGCCTAGGGACCTCAGGCTAATTGTCGGAGGGAAACGTAGAGAGAACCACGCAGCGCCCGGTAATCCATTCTGTACTTTAGTAGCACTTTTACAACATCTATTGGATGACACAAGATTGAGACCACTGACCAGATCTGCTCATTCTGAACAAACCTTGCCTGGGGACGTCAGGCTAATTGTTGCCGCATCGCCCGGTAAAACAAATCTTGCCCATACTCAGTCAAGCCACTAGTTGCTTTAAAAGCTTCAATAAGGTCCCCACGTATTCGCTGCTCAGCCAGCGTTGTCAAATTGAGGATTTCCAGTCGTCGGCTATAGGGAAGAGTACCCACCTCATCAATTAGACGGGTAAACCGCCTCTGGACGCTACTGGATTCCACAATCGGACTCAATACTCAAGATGGGGTCTTATTAGAGCTTTGTAAATGGGGTCTTATTAGAGCTTTGTAAATGGATAACATAACATCCATATTTTTATCAATCATATTCCTAACAACCAAGCAGATAATCTGATTTGCTTTTGATACAGATGTCTTTATCTGTTCATTCCAAAGCAGGGAGCTATGGGTAATAACCCCCAAATCTTTTTCTTGTGCAGATGCTTCAAGTTCAACTCCATTTAATAAATATTTCAAGTTAGGGTTATTTGTTATTATTAAAATTTAAATGGACTACTTTACATTTAGAAGGATCAAACTTAAGATGCCAAATACCCAGATTTCTAATTCTAAAATATCATCAGCTATACTATAATCATTTGCAATAACCTCACTTAGAAAGCTATGGTAATGGTTTTTCTGGATGATACATCCATTTGGACTGTGTGAACCTCAAAAAATTAGAAGGTTGGATAATTGCCTGAAAATTTGCCAAAAATGAATGTCAAAAAACCTTTTCTATTAAGCTACTATCCCTGTACTGGGATAAGAAAACAACAAATTTTCAAGAAAACAACAGATTTCTAATTCTAAAATATCATCAGCTATACTATATATATGGGTTGGTGGTGTAGTGGTATCTACCCCGACTTTCTATGCAGAAGATCAGGAGTTCAATTCCCAGATCCGCCAATCCTAGAGGACTGCGCTAAGGGCATTTGCCTATGCAATCTTCTTCGGTCGACTCAGCCGAATGACCGGGAAACCGTGATTGAGGGTTAAATGAGGAGGGTCTCCGTTAAAAGATCTAGAATCTTCCAGGAGCCCCTTCAGTGTAACTGTGAAAGCCTGGGTACAGGTGTAACAAATACAAATACAAATACTACTGTAGTACTAGGTATTGTGATACTACTGGGATACAACTGGGATATTACTGGAGTACCACTGAGTTTCTACTGGAGTACTCAAGGGGAAATACAAGGGTCCTTCTGTTGTAATATAGGAATACCACTGGGGTACTACAGGTGTCCTAGTGGGTAACTACAGGAGTGCTTAGTTTGGGTACTACTATGGTACTGCTGGGATACTACCAGGGTACTACAGCTGAGTTACTACTGGGATTCTACTGGGGTAATTCAGGGTTGTACTGTGGTACTACTGTGGTTTCATTGGGGTACTCCTTGGGTAGTTAAGGACCTGGGGTACTACATGGGCACTAATGGGGTAGTACTGTGGTATTACTTGGTCACTACTACAGTTAATATTACTATGTATAATTGTAAAGTTTATTATCTAAATTAGAAAATCTACTTTGGTTTAAAGGGGGTACTGTTTGAATGATATTGGGGTAACTTTTGGGTACTACAGCAGTACTACAGTTATACTACAGGCCAGAGGGGTACAAAAGTACTTCTCGTGCTACTTGGGTACAACAGGAGTACTACTGGGGTAAAACTTTGACACTACTAGGATAATATTTGGGGAAACTACTTGGATACTGTGAGAATATTACTGGGGTGCTAGTGGGTTACTATTTGGGTGCACTAGGTGTACTAAAAGAGTACTAGAGGGTATGATTGAATTGAATTGAATTGAACATAAAGATTCGTGACACAGTACAGCATATAGTAATTAATATTACAAAGTATATGGAAAGATGCATTTAGTCAATTAGCTGGGTCTCCATATTGGGTAGATGCGTCTGCTACTATTGTTGTAATGATATCTGGTATTGTTAACATGTTCTTATAAAGATGTTTAGTAAGCTATTTTGGACTTTGTCCTGATGATCACAGGCACCTTTTAATTGATTCTGAAATCTTATAATATAATTGGCTTACTTTTAAGCTCATTATAGTTTTTCAAGCAATTTTAGAGCAAATCTATTGAGAAACGAGTTCATGGCATGTTTTTAGTTTGATGTGTTCACTCATTGGAACCATGTAGTTTTATTATAATCACTATTTGTAACAGTTTCATATAGAAACATACTAAGACTGGGACAATTGTCTTTAATAATTTTCATTTGATTTTTGAGTACAAAATCTCATTTAAATCTCTTCGGTGTAGATGTTAATAAAATGCTAATTGTAACCTGTTTATTTAGATTTTTTATCATCATCATCACCACATGAAAATCGTTTTGTTACGCACTAGTATTTTGTTGAATTAAAGCAATCTATTTACATGGTTACTTTTGTTTGACCCACTTTAACAGGAACGATGTTATTTTTTATTTTTGTTAAATCTTACTAAACGTATTTTCAGGTCAAAATGGCAGCAGCTCCTGTGAAGTTTAAAAATGATTCAGCACCTTCTGAACTGTCTACTGTTCATAAGTTACCTTGTAAAATAGAACATGATGGGCCGGCCAGGATATCAGACTTATTTGCCGTGGCTGAAGATGGAACATCTAGTTTCAGAGGAAAGAAACTGGAAAGTGTCAGATCACCTTTGCCAGAGGGGTACACAGGTATTGTCCTTAGCAAATCTAGAACCACAACTGATGCTGAGGAAGACGAATTTCATTTAACTCATTCCTTTAAAGAAATAATTTCTTGGGGTTGGGATTCAAAACCATCTTCAATGAACTTCGACAAGCTTGTTTCTATTCAAAACGCACTGCATAAACGCTAGACACAAATACTCAAATATCAGTATCTAATAAAAGATATGAAAATATGAATTTTTCAATTTTAAGAGTAATGTTGTTATTGGACAGCTTTAATTAAGTAAACAGAATCTTGAAGTTGGGAAACAATTTATCGTTCTATACTCTATAGGATAATTCTCTGATGATTGTGTACATTTTGGAATTTATATTTGTACTTTATTTCATTTTATTAGACAAACAAGTTAACAATAAATTTAGAGTCAATAAAGTTAAATTGATTATTCAAATAAAAAACAAATAGCAATGTTTCATTCACAATTCTGAAAATTTTGCACATAACTCTATGCATGTGCTTAAACTGAACTTTCATGTGCATGCACATCTGACATGCTAGCACTAGAACTTCCGTCTGTAATTCCATTACCTCCCTGAAAAATAGTTATTTGTGGTGAGAAAAGCGTTTATAGTATTTGTTAAACTAAAATTATCAGTGATATCAATGATTATCTAATAAATTTTCGTCTTGTTCTGGCCTTAATTTGAATACAGATTCGTAAAAAAACAAATTCACACCTCTCCATTTGAAGTGAAGTACTTTGTCAAGAAGGAAGCTCGCCTCCACCTGTCTAGAATATCATCATTATACTCGGACCTATCTACTGGCAGGGAATGAGTGCTCTTCCGAGGACCATCACTGACTACAATGTCCAGTAAATCTGGAGTGCGTTTATTGCTGGTTTCTGATGGACAAGAGAGGGTCTTTTTGAGTCTCTCCTTGCACTCCACACTCATGGTTTTATTGTCTTTAAGTTCATGCTTGATCAGCGATGATATTGTCGATGCAAATGAATACCGATGTGCCGGAGGCTGGAGAAGCTCTGTATCGTTATGCTCCTCCTTTTGCTCCCTAACCCTTGGCAAGTTTACCTTAGATGGAGTCTCTATCTTCACTCGCTTTACTCTTCGCGCAGATAGATGAGACATGGTTGTAATAACAATAGCAAGTGAGGCTATAAGCAAGCCAATACTGAATATGAAAACAACATGTGTCTGCTGATTGAGATGCTTAGTTGGATCTGTTGATGATACATCTTCGAAAGGTGTTGCGCTGAGATCAAGTGCACTTGTTACCAGTACAACCATTGCAGATATAACAGTCACTATCCCAGTTAGCAATGTCAGCACACATATAACAATTTGATTCTTAAGAGCAGTCCATAGAGAGATAAAACAAGATAGTATGGATACAATGCCTAAGTAATGAGGACAGTCCAAAATCTGATACTCAGCATCTCCACTGAAAAACTGCTTTTTAAATCCTGTCACCATAACAGGAAGACCAAGCATAAACGTGATGATTGAGTAGAAAATGTAAATCCCTCGGTACACTTTTAATCGTCTGTAGACGACCTTCGCAAACTCTGTGAAGTCGCTTTGCTCATGCGGCGTTTTCTCCGGTGACGACGGTTCTGATGGCGGTTCCGTGACTGAAAACAGAGAAAAGTTAAGTCTTTTCACCGGATTAATGGAAAATCAAAACTCAATAATGTGAAATAGTTTTTTTAAACAATATGTCAAAATATTTGTAACAATATGTTTTTTGTTGATAGGGGAATGCTAAAGCCGACACTCTCCCTCCTTCTTTTCCTCCATTATGTCTACACTTTTACTCTCAATGTCCCTAATGTCCTGTTACCTCTGCACATCCCTCAAACGATGTACACAAACTTTACACTCACCGCTGACTCGGGGTGTTTTGAATGGTTGGTCTGATTTTCAACTTACAGCGAATAATTTTCAGTACAGTTACAGTTTATCCCAATGCCTCGGTTAACGAGATTAAATGTAAATCTCTATCAGGTTATCCACAAAGGAGCTAGTTGTCAGTATACAAGCACTACACGACGATGATTCAACTGCTGGAGGCTAGTTTGTTATTTATTTTCTAGACAGTTTTTGTTTAGTTTTTGTTTAGGCTAGTTTGTTATTTTAGTTTTTGTTCAGGCATGATCCATGCTCCTCTAACACTCCTACACTCTAGTTTCTAAGTATTTTTTAATTTAATACAAAAGTGATAAATTTTACAGGATGAAGGTTTGGAATGCCTAAAATTGCTGCACAATACCGAAAAGAATGAGCAATTTACCGAGTGCTATGTCCGTAAAATTTGAATCGTCAGCACTTTTGTTCTTGAATATCAGTCCCAATATCGTCATTTTGGGAAAAACTTAACAACTTATTGGAAATTTAGTTGTGCGACATCAGAAGAATTGCTTGAGCTGGTGGGTTTATGGTTAAACTTGTGTATCGTTACAGATCCCAATGAACGCAGTATCAAATAGTTCACGGTAAAATTGCCAGGTACAGGTAATGCGGCTACTAAAACTAGTAAAACAACGGAAAAATTATCGAGTCTCATCATACTCAAACAACACAAGTTAAATGAATATTTGTAAATAAATATATGATAAACGCATATATTATGATATGAGCTCCTGAGAGGTCGTTTAAACAAGTATGCTTAATAACTAGCGGCCTAGTGACGGCTAGTGAGGGACTAAAGAGAAACCAAATATAGGGTCAACCAGCAAGATCAAGAAAACTGTCGTCAAAAAATCGAGCCATTTAATTTAAAGCTGCTTAATTATATCATTGAATCTTAGATTTTGCTTCCGAAGCTCAGAGATTATGTCACCGACAAATGATGCACTGTGACATACGACGTAGAGGGAGTGTCATGTACTCCGTCAATTCTTACAAGAATAGGCAATTTTTAAATGGAACTCTGCAATTCGTCTATTGAAATTATAAGCGGGGAAGGAGTGACGTGATCTCAGCAAAGCGTGTCCTAATATTCTGGAGCTGTGTTACACAACCTATCACTAATATGAAAAGCATTATAAAGCGTTTAAACATTAAAGAATCCGATTTGTAATAGCAGATGGCTAAGGTGAAGAAAGTTACTTACATCGCAAAGGGGCAGCTTAAAGAGTAATTAGTTCGTAGAGAAGCCGCCTTACCAATCAAATGATGTGCTACCTTAAAAACTGAGGCAGTGTCTTGCAAGTGCTTGGTAACATAGAAAATTTTATTTTTTTCTATCTAAGAATTTATTAAGCAACATTTCTAATATGATTAAATTAGAAAAGGTGAATTATTTTTGTCAAGATAGGAGATCCATGAAACTAAAAATAGTTCAATTTTAACGTGTTTTTACGTGCAGTAAGGAGATTGGTTTTACTGCCCAATGCAACGACTTGTAATGTACTGTAAAATATTAGTGTAGTTGTACAATAATGCATGTAATGTATTACAAAAACATATAGGTCTTGCTAGGATTGGCTTTCGACGGATCTGTATGCAGCTTATCTAACATTTTTATTCGTCAATTTATTTGTAATCATTTAGTCATTAGTTTGTACAGCAGCAGATACGAACTAGGAACCACTGAAAATAATGAAAAATTAAACAAAATTACAATATTTAACTGCAAGAGTAAGAGGTCGTGGTTGACCGTTAAATGGATGAAACTTACTCAAAATAATGGTCGATATTTTTTTAACAAATGATTTAACAAACTGAAAATTCTCTGTCTCTATCAAGAATGTGTCTTTGAGCATCACACGAACAAAAAAGAAACTCACACATCAAACTGCTAACATATTCAAGACTGCAAAGGTAATGAAAAGAGGCGCCGATAAAGCAGATGGAGAGAACAATTTTAAATAGAACTTCCAATAGAGAGAGGTAGTGAGAACTTAGTTACCACCCCGCTATACAGCTACTGCTGGGTCGCGGAACTAAACTTTATACCGTTACAAAGTGGCTAGCCAGCTACTCACTGCTCCCCAGACCTAGTTGTAAATATCAGGTTTCCCAAGTAGGAACATCTGTTAGACTGAACACGTGGTCATGTGACCTTTTTGTTTCCATAAAACGACTACCAGGGTAGCAAACGTAGGTTTATGTCAGAAACTGGAACAAGTAAACTTGAGTTGTCTGGTACAAGGAACAAACGGGAAGAGAGCTTTGTGTTGTAGGTGAAAGCAATTGGCGTTCAAAGGAGGACCCTTAGTATTGAGTGTGGTAAACGCTAATTGTCTGCTAGTCACTAAGTTTACAGCTGACTCAAGATAAATGATCCAGCTCTGTGAATATCAGACATGTGACAGAAAGAGTTAGCTCAGATTGAGGTAACAATGGCACTGTAATTAGGTAGGATGAGTTAAGCCACGGTGAGTCATGTCAAATTGCTGAAATTTTCTGACACCTTCGCGCGTTAGGTGGGGTAACCATTTTAAGGTTTTCATGATATGATGAGCAGATGACTAGACGTAATTATGTAACTGATATGCTACTGGAACATTACCTTCAGGTACTGATAATGTTACTAAAATATCTTTGTTTCAGGGTGCAGTAAGAGGGCCCAGCTGACATCTCTCAGTCAAGACCCGGACAGACAGCTCAGTCTAATCTTAGCCAGAGAAACTAGTGAGTAATTTAGAGGGGTGAAACTCTGACTATTACCAGCATTCTAGAACTCACAAATATCACTTGATTCTTGATAGCAATACTATAGACAATATCTTCGTCGTTCGAAGTAATATGAAGCATTTTATCCGTCAAAATTAACCGATAAAGAAAGTTAACGCGCGGGGAACGCAAGAACAACAATATTCAAATATGTCGGTAGGAACATAATATTGAGACGAATATAACTAAAGTCTACCACTAAAGTACACTAATTGCAGTACATATACTGCTATATTCACTTGGATAGCAGTGCTATCGCGAAACCTTATTCCTGGCAGCACGTGTACTTTGTATCCTTGCAACTTTCTACGATCATTGTCAATTTATTTGTACAATGACTACTCAGTCATGAAAGATTCTGCGACTACTTCTGAGACTATTTAAAATATTCGAAATAAATAAAATGATGAAATGAAAAGGGGAAGCTTATCGGAACTCTGAAATTTATGGCATACTGTTCGATGTCCCTGGTGGGCGCAACTGAAGTCAGAGATCCTGATTGCTCTGCCCACTCTTGGGTGGGAAGAAGGCGACTGTGAATATTGTGTAAAATGTGTGTACTTTGTACGTGTTTTGTGAATCTTGTGTAAAATGTGTGTACTTTGTACGTGTTCTGTGAATATTGTGTAAAATGTCAAATGTGTGTACTTTGTACGTGTGACAAACACAAGGCTCTAAACTCAGAACTGACGTGAAATTCAAAGCGGCAAAGCCAGTGACTGGTCGTGTCTAAAGACGAGAGGCTGATTATTCCGAAAGTGACCGAGTATCCAGCTAGTTGATAGCTGTTCAGTGTCACGTGACTTTTAAACTGTTAGAATTTAGTGTCAGTAGCGAAGTTTTCCTGGCACGTTACTGACATTAATACTGGAATTACTGACTAGACTGTGGACTAATATGATGACCCTGACACTTAGGTTAAAGGGTTAAGTAGATGTTTTTTGGTAATCCCGTTTTGTAAGTTTGGTATGGGATTATCACTTCATGTGTTCCTGGTAAAATTTCAGGCAAGTCGGCGATTTTCCATTTTGTCTCCGATTGACGTCAAATGCCAATATCCGGATTTATACTCCATCAATACTTATACAGTTTCCAAGTAAAAAGGCGTCAGGCAATTAATTTGTCACCTATGGATGGATACCTATATCATGAAAGGGAAAACAAGCTCAAAGATAAAGTTAACTAAATGTCTGAGTGGTAGAGCACAGACCGTCTCAAATACATCGAACGGATAATTCTTGGATCTGATTGGAATATTTACGAATTAACTACGGAACAAAATAATAACTTGTAGTCAAATGAAAAAAAGCCCCCAAACGGTCCATATTTGGAAAGAATGGCATGAAGACAAAGTTGGTGTAATAAGAGTGAAATACTGAGCGGGTTTCATTATTTCGACTACAGATAACCACGCTTGGCTGGGGTAATAAAATTTCGTAATAATCATACTGGTCCTGGGACAACCAGGGCAAACCTAATGGCTTAGATTCGATTGTGGGCGCCGCAGTGGTTACGGTATAATCTTATTCAGCGACATGAACGGCGAGGGTATGTGCCCAGTTGAAACTTATCTGACTAATTTCAAGTTAGGTGCCGGGCTTGTGCTTATATTTCGACTGAAAACAGAACAAGTTAATATCATAACGAGTTAATATCATAACATCTTCATGTCAACTTGATCGAGTATTTAGTTAAATGTGATTTTGTGACATTTTAATGTGCCGTGATGAAGAAAAACATGAGACAAGCAGGCCAAGTGACATAGATTTTTAGACGTTTCTCTCTGGGCACCATGAAATTGATTGAACAGCACTGAAATGAAGTATTACTGTTATTTAGAGGAGAAGACAAAAATCAGAGAAGTTTTAAAATACTTTTAAATTAACAACAACCAGAAAAATATGTAACAGTTAACTAATCATGGTAAAAATGAGCGGAAATTGAACCAATTTACTCTAGTGCTCTTCTAATTTTGGGCTCCTAAATCCAATTAAAGACTCTAAATTTTAGTCGTGGATAAGTTAAATCATTCATGCACATACGTTATGTATGAATTATATGTTATGTATGTCATGTATGATGTTATGTATGTTATGTATGTTATGTATGTTATGTATGTTATGTATGTTATGTATGTTATGTATGTTATGTATGTTATGTAAGTTATGTATGTTATGTATGTTATGTATGTTATGTATGTTATGTATATCATGTATGTTATGTATGTAATGTATGTAATGTATGTAATGTATGTAATGTATGTTATGTATGTTATGTATGTTATGTATGTTATGTATGTTATGTATGTTATTTATGCACATATGTTATGTATGTTATGTATTTTATTGCAACAGGTACAGAGAGCGAACTAAGAGTGGACGTGTTTGTAGACACGATAACGAAGATTGCTATAATAACAACTTCACTCGAACTCCTCCTCGAGGAAACTCCTTCCACATTCGGGATTGTCGCTTATGATGATGACGGTAATTTACTTTTACTTTCACTTCAAAAACTCTAAAAATCCATCATTTTACCTTTACTTTAGTCGTTGTGACTTGATTTGTAATAGAGAAGGTATTTTGGAAGCGATCACAAATTCCAACAAATCAGAAGCTAGAAAGCACTGTTTTATAGCTTCTGATTGGAGAGAATTTATAGCCCCTCCTTAAAACCCTATCTCTAGGACATTAGAGTTCTTAGAGATGAATCGGAAATGTTTTCTGTCAAGTGACGGCATTTCTTTAAATTGATTGAATAAAATCTATTTTCTTCCTTCCCAAAGAAATCGGACGTCCGATGTTTGTGTGTATGTCTTGAAATTTTAGTTTCTAGGAAATTCTAGGAATATAGAATAAACAAATGAGAAATATTTTACACAATTTATAAATCTACTAACATGAGGAATCCTCGACTGGTCTTCGTCTCTCCGGGCTGAAATTGAAATTTGTTAGATGAATATTGTAAATAGGAAACACACGTATTGAAATTTTTTCGGGTTGGAAATATTTTCTTGATGCAGCACATTATATTTTCAAAATAGTTCATTGTTTACAAATTTGATGCATGGAAAACAAAACTTTTACACTGAAATTATTACATTTGGAAAACATTTAGAAATCTTGACTCAACAGTTAACAGCAGTAAACAACAGTTATAGGAATGCCTGGTATTTCAGGTAACACGTTTAGTACCCTAGAAGGACTAGAGTTTGAGTGGACAATAGAACCCGATGCTGAACACCAAGTGTTGGGTAATGTTCTCAAGAACATTCTATACTCCGATAGTTCTTATCTTACTCCTCCAACCATCGGAATTCTCGAAAGTCAGGTTTAATTTCCGTATAACAAATAGTATTGTAGTGTGTACATTTGGTAATATTTCCTTTGTACAACTTTTAATATTAGCCGTTTAATCGCTATCTTATCGTCATACATTTCCGCACATTTTGGCTAATGCCAATAAAATGTACATTTATACATTTATATGTAATATGGTAAGGATTTATTTACACACGCTTGTCAACACTTTAAGATTAAGTTAGTTTCTGACAAATCGTGTATTTCATTTTCAGGGAAAACAGGGGGATAAGATATTGGTACAAGGAATCAACACTGGAGTAGCTTGGGTCAAAGCAAGATTAGCACATCCAGCTTATAAGGTGAGAAGTGACATCTGATCCTCAGTACATAATTCTTTTGTCGTTTCCCGCGCTTGGTCCGGCTTATACACAAATTTCCGCGTGGCGCAAACACCAAATAACACAGTTGTATGCAGACAGCTAATTTCAACACCCATACACATGTCGCGCGCTCGAAATCGCGCCGCGCATAATTTCTGTCGTGAAATAGTCAATGAGATGTCTAACCTATGTTTGAATAAACAGCTTAACAAAACAGCTCTAAGCTCTATACAACACTTATTCTAGCACACTTAATTCTAGCAAGTCTAAGAAGCGATGTTTTTTAGATTTTCTAAAGAGCACTGAGCAGCAAGGTTTCACTTAGCACCCATATCCTCATAAAAGAGGGCAAGCAAAACTAGATGAAACGGTATACAATTAATGTAAAAAATAAATATTTTGCTCAAGGTGTTGGTTAGAACTTAGAGCGTTATAGTCTTAAATTGTTTTTACTCAACTGAACTAGAATCATCTTGTCTTCCTCAACTTTTTCTAGCCAAGCTTGTGGAACATTAGAAAATCTTCGCATTCCTTTGTCGAAGTCAACGAACTTGTTATAAGAATTTATGACATAGAATTTGATGGCCGTTAAAGTTAAATGTACAGAATAAATTTCAAAATCTACCATTGCACAAGCTACGACCTTATAGGGCACAGGTGTTTTTAGTATTAGTGAAAATAAGCATATGAAAGTTCTGAAGAAAAGCTATCGTTTCGTAAACGTACAACTCATACCGTACATCAATAAGGAAATTACTAAGTAAGTCAGTAAAGTATCGCAAGAGTTCACCAGCCGTGTCGAAAGTTCACTAGTTTATGACGAAACACTTACGTAGTGGTAAAGATAAAGCACTTTTTAGCTCTGAAAACGGGAGGAGAGACGAGGCATGATCGATATAGGGTGATATTGAAATCTGCTCAAGTTGATATGCAATCAGGCGCCGTTTCCATGGTTACCGTTTTAAACTTCTCGTCACGAGATCTCTCGTGTGTTTGTGCTTGGACCTAAGCTTGTGCTGCCAAGCAATTCCCTGCTCGTGCAATTACCGTGATTATTTTATGGCTTGTAATCTCATTGAGGAACGTGAGATGTACTAATATTGACTTCATCGGATATAAATTGGTTGGGCAATAGTCGGTGCTCAATGAGCATGCCGTTTATGTTGAGATGACGAGAGAGGACTTGCAACAGATAGTTATCTTCGCCGTTAAAACGGGCGATTGTTGTAACAAAGATGCACTGAATCTTGAAAAGGAAGTTTGTATTATTTGCAATGTTAAGCTCAAATCTTTTATTGTAAATGGTATTAAGGTAAGAGTTTATTCATTGTGAATCACAGAATACCTCTGGATTTTCAACCAGTGCAAAATATCTTACCCAAGCATATGATATCGTTATGATATGTAGAGCTGCCGAGCATAGGTCATTCACCAAATGACATTCACTTAATTGACTCAACCGCGAAAATGCTCAAAATAAAATACGCAAACGTAACAAAAAATTACGGCAAGAAACGTCGTGAATGGTGATACCTCAATTAGCGTGTACAGTTCAAGAAGTAGGAGAGAGACTGTTACCAACTAAATTGTTTCACGTTTTCCTCTCCTGCCTATTCGAATTTGTGATTCTTCAGTTCGGTTTACTCCGTCGTAGTAGTACGCTTCAGCAACAATGTAGTAAATGAATAAAGTAGAACTATTTTCAAAACTACTCACGTCGAAGACAGAAGAGGCTGCGCTTCTTTGAATCTCATTACCCCTAGCAACCTTGCTGCTTCATTTTACCTTCAAGATAGTCTGTTAAATATGTCGTTGTGAATTCTAAGTTATGCTAATTGAAAATAATGTTGGACTGAAAGACTTATAGTTACTGCTATTAGTCAGGCTAGGAAAAACTGCCAGGTTTTTTACTGTTTCGCAATGCACGTAAAAAGTGGGATAAAAGATGGAATGTCGAAATAACGAACAAGAGCAAACAGCTGGGGAGGCCGCCGCAGCAGCAGTAACAAAAAGCTGGTGAAAATCCAACCGACAAGATGAAAAGAGTCGATTATCACTGTTGGGAACGGCACGAAAAGATCGACATCTGGAGAAATGTCGGAGGAACCAAAGCAACACACACACACACACCTATGATAATCAGCGGTCTGAGATGGGAGCTAGAGGGAGGAGAGAGAGAAGGAGAGAGGAGGTCGCCAGATGTCAATACATGCACACTACCGATTACCTAGCTCTCATCCACGTGACTAGAAACTTTGAACGGTGAGCTGAAAATGTGGGGTACCGGCTGACTGTTTGTATCAGATGAGGGGAGGATCGTGGGGCAGACAATCTGGCCGATCTGATAATAGTATCTTTTCAGCCTGTCACATCTCGGGATAGAGTGAAGCTCAAAACGGTGTGGTGAGTTTTGGGTTTTTATGCTTGACAGGATCTAGATAGACTATAGATTCATGGTTGGTTGGTCCCAGGCTCTATATCCTGGCGTACCGTTTTTGAAGGGATGTACCTTCACCTGTCGTTCATTAATTGAAAGAACCAATTCTGATTTTAGTGATGATGTTTCATATGCTCGACATACGTTTTTGTAGCCTGAGCTGCTAATTTTCCAAAATAAAAGTCTGAACTACCGAAAGAAGCTGATTAGAAACTGAATGAACACCGATCTATAGAAAACCAACGTATGCGGTTAAAATATTAGAAACGAGTACATAAAACAACGCCTAGCAACGGGGGACCATTGTCAGTTAGTCTGTCATTCAGACCCAGTAACTTACGCATGATGACATTACCTATTGTAATCTCATGGATACCTTCTCATGCCCCCACCTCTCTCTTATCTCCTCTCTCGGTCCTTTATTCAGGAGATTTGCTCATGGCGTGTAATGAAATGCTTATGGTTTGCTACACGTTGCATAGCCCTGCTGCCGCGAAGCGGCAGCCTACGTGAGACAACTTATGGTGTATCTAAGGAGTAAGGAGGTTGGTGTGCAAAACTTTTCCCGGCAAAAATAAAAACATTTCTTCGTATATCTAGAAGTCTAGAGCCCCGGGTTGTAAATGTCACCAAGGAAATGCTCTGTTGCAAAGTTAATCAACCTATTGTAATTTGCAGATAACTTATTGTAGATAACTTATTGTAGATAACTTATTGTAGATAACTTATTGTAGATAACTTATTGTAGATAACTTATTGTAGATAACAAGGGAACGCCAGGAAATTTATTGAAATCTATAAACTGTTTAGCAATTGTAAAAACAGAATCATGTATTAGCCTTACGAGACTACGAGAGGGTAATTTTGAACCAAGGTATCAGATAACAGGGATAAAGGAAAATTGCTGTAGTACAACACTACAAAAAAAAGTACGCCAACAACAGTTGTCTTCGTGTATAAAGTGCCGCCTTTTCTGCAGCGCACAATCGCCCACCGTTGGAAATTGGTAGCGACCTCGATGCGAAGGATTGCGAGTGAAAACTTTTACCTTGTAGTCGAGAAAAGTGTGCAGAGTGTCTTATGTCTTGTAGACGACTATTAAGGTTTATATGATGTGGAATATGAAGAAGGCGGAATTCTTTGAGACGTAAAATTTGACACGGATCTTGTTTCAACAACGTTGTTTGAAACGGCGTGGCGTAAAGGCATACAAGCTACGACATGCCGAATGATCTAAGGTAGACAATCTTTGAGGACTGGAGCAGACTCGAACTAGCAAAGTGGATAAAAGTGTGTGAAGTGTGTCCAAGCTCGGGTTGCAGATAATAGCACTGAACTATGGACACAGAATAACGGCACGGTACCATGAAAGAGAAACTAAGAAACTAAAATAGAAACTAAGATAGAAGATCTACAAACAGACATATTTGAATAGTGAGTACATATTATCTTGTCTCTCACATCTCACCTGCAATGTCTGGGATTATTACAGAGTAAGTTGGTGTGGGTGAACATACACCAGTCTGGCTTGGGAGCTGATCTGGAGAATACAACAACTGATTTTAGTCGTGCACCTACAATACTCTAAAATTAGTGGCTCAGCTGCTGACCGTGACTAGAGGTACTTGGACTGGTCTTCTATTTCCAGTATTGGAAATAATACGTTAGTGCCTTTAGTTAGGACATTAGGGGTGTCTGAGGTGACTAAGGAGAAATATGAGGGATAGCAGAGAAACAGATAGATAGATAGAGAGAGAGAGTACTTAAAGATAGGGCAGCCAGGTGTACTGATAAAATGACATGATGCTGTATAATGTGTCAATAGTACCGCGTCTAGATACAGAGCGAGTAAGCTAGAGAGAGAG
>JH153927.1:30313-40609 GCA_000226015.1 Mnemiopsis leidyi | reverse complement strand
CTCTCTCTCTCTCTCTCTCTCTCTCTCTCTCTCTCTCTCTCTCTCTCTCTCTCTCTCTCTCTCTCTCTCTCTCTCTCTCACTCTCTCACTCTCTCTCTCTCGAAGCGATTGTTTTTAAACGGTTAGATAATCTAGTTTTTTTAGTTAAAATTTGACATTTCACAATGACTGAGATAACTAACAAAACAAGAGATTAAAGTCGATCGGAATCCACAATGCAACATTAACTTAATCGTGGAGAAAAATAACTGTAGAGAACCCTCAAATATCATTAACTTTAAGGTAACTGTTAACCAATTATATCTTTCAGGGCAGAGGAAGATAAATAGCTTGTCATGATCTCAATAGTATCAATTTAACATTAAAATCAATCGTATCGAATCTGAACAGCAACTCTGGGCATTTTCAAAGCGTTGTGTTAATGTAATGCTGAAACTACTTCAATTGAGATTAAATCACGGGCAGTTGAACGGAAACTTGCGATTTACCTTTGTCACGCTTGGACAAGCCCTATAATTGAAATTTGCCATGAGTTGAACCTCTTTAATTGTCAATTCGTGGTTAAAGCTATACGGTTTTGATACATAGCGGGCGCACTGCCACCGCGGAGACGGTAAGCTACTGTGGATATGATGATAATGACTTAAGTAAGCTCCACATTTAAAACTTGACATTTTCAAGTCTTGACAACTAAAACACAACCAAGAAACTGTCATGTGGTTACAATTATTCTTTGCTAGTTATTTCTCGGAAGTTGGCGGATCGAATATGGAAACTAAAAAGCGAAGATTCCACCTAGCGCCTTTTATATTCCTCGGTTCATGACTTAGGAATACTAACCATGTTAAATCCCGCCTCCGCGCACCACTGCAAAAAAGTTATATGGCGGTAAGATTCCTACTTTAATAAAAACCGTTCAAACCGAAATTTTTCCGACAAACGAAGTTTTAAGTTCAATATCTTTGCGATTTTAAGTTTTTAATTATTGTTTAGGTTGAAACTATTGCTTAATGCTTTTCACTAGAATTGGACGTGATTTTGCGATTCAGAACTGATTTTTCCGTCTAGAAAAGTGGAAACTGATGCGATTTTTCGGTTGGAAACTGATGTTTCGGTTAGAAACTGATGTTTCGGTGAAGAATTAATGAATGGCCGCAGAAAAATCGCAACCAACCGAAAAATGCAGCTGGCTGAAATTTCAAATTTCTGAAATCGCCATACCAGTAAAAACTTTTTTTAACCTCCGCGTCCGGTCATGTATCCAGTGACTGGATTCCAGTCCCTACAAACCACAATTGTAATAATTAATTCATGTTATCAGTCTAGCATCGTGATCGCTTCAGCAATTTTGGATGTGCTCAACTTAAAGTTCAGGACAATTTTAATTACGTTACTTATCAATAATACTTATGGTAAAAACAAGATGAAAACAAAATTTAAAAGAATACGCCAGACCACAATGAATGCACTTCGGAATCGACTAACCTATCCAAACTGAAAAGTCAATAACGTAATTTCGATTACGTGTAGTCAACAAGGTGTAGTTATCAATCAAGTGAAGTTGATAATGTGTATATTAAATTTCGTGTATTCAATTACGTGTATTCAATTACGTGAAGCCAATTACGTGTTGTCAATTACGTATTATTTTTAGACTTTAGTCGTAGTTGAACCAGAAAAATGTTACCCGATCGAACTACTCAATCGTTGCCTGTGTATCTGTGTCTATACTATAATAGTGGCACACATATGGGGCTCGGAAGCATGGGGGTCGACAAAATGGCAAGAGGAAAGTTTATTTGAGACATTCACCAAGATACTGTGTTGTTGCCGAATGTGTCATGGAGGGATAAAGTCAGCAATGACATATTCTATAATTATATGGAAAGTTACCGAAACTATCAGACAAGATCAGAGCCGGAGATTTAAACTGGCGGATGACTGAACCACTACCAGTGGTATTCTGAAGCATGGCGAGGTGGAGAAAAATAGGGTTATTCTAAACAGATTTATCTGTTATTCTAAACAGATTTATCTGTAATTCTAAACAGATTTATCTGTAATTCTAAACAGATTTATCTGTAATTCTAAACAGATTTATCTGTAATTCTAAACAGATTTATCTGTAATTCTAAACAGATTTATCTGTAGATGGAAATTTAGGATGTTGGGACAAAAATAATTGCGAACCCTGGTGCATGGCAAGGTTATATGGGGGGAAGATACCTGCAATGGATCGAACTTAGAGTATAATTTCCGTTCAAGTTGTTGTAGGTAACCGTTTTACAGCGATTTTTAGAAAACCCTTGCAGTAAAACCATTGATACGACGACAATGTAATAGAACAACTATGTAACGACTATGTCATGACTAAGTAACAGCTATTTGACGGCCATGTAACGGCTATGTAACAGCAATAAAACGGAAAAAATTCAAATATTTTGCAAAGGACGGAAACTTGAGACGCGCCCCGAAAATTGCGGGGAATTTGCCCAAAATTACAGCTTGATCTTACAGCTTAATGTTACAGCAAGGTATTGGGTATGTTTAAACTGCAACACGACCCTACCATTAGAACCGCTTCAGTCATCACGGCAAATCACACCAAGTAGTAGTAGTACGTGCACGTGCATATTACAGTACATCAGGATACTAACCAATAACCATAAGATGGGTGCCTATGAATATGACACTGTTTTTAGAGAGGAGGTGACATGAATATAAAAACTTGAACCCTTACTTTCAATTACTGGCATCCCATTTCTTTTTTACCACTTACCACAATAACCGTATAAATACGAATTTAATGATCGGTATTTTTCTGGCTGGCTATTTTCCGGTTACTTTTTTGAGTGCGGCACAGTTATTATGACATCACTATAAGATACAATCTTGAAGGACGTAATGAGTAAAAGAGTACTTGGTATATCAATGATTAAGTACACTAAGCAAGTCAGTCTTTTTCATTTTGTTAGATTTCGTAGCAAATAAAGCGAATGTTGCGTATATATTTCAGTAAAGCAAGACATTCCCAATTTTGAAACATATATCAATGGGACAGGTGTAAAATCAAAATGGGCAGGTTGGCGTATGCTGGAGATAGAATGAGTGAGGCAGCTGTGTTGCTGAGTCACAGCTTCCCAAATTGGAGTTTATGGTATAACATTTCTTCTTCTCCCTGGAAATCGATCACGATGTTACAGTAACTCGAATATGAGTATGGCATTATTTATCAGCGAACCATATGAACAAACATGACAAAACAGAAAATTCGATAGAAATCGTTCACGATTGCTTGATTAATATTATAAGCTGAAAATGTGATTGTGGTTGAAAAACCAAGTTTGTCACCATATGGGGTATGATTTTGACGGTGAATTACTTACGTGTTTAGTCATTGACTACTGATTACTACTAGTAGAAGACATGGTTAAAACTATGCACTAGAGAATAAGCCTATTTGCTAAGTATCTTAGCTCGCGACAGCGTGATCGAAACAAATCTTTAGTCCTGCACTTTTAAGAAACGAAAAGAAACCAATAATAGCGACTCAAGCAAACTGGATCTTGCCTGCTCATTATTTCATGGACAAGATAATGTGCGTATTATGACGCAAAAATAATCGTGTTAACAAAACAACGTTACCATGTCAACAACTCTACCTGGATCGTATGTTAACACAACAACGTTACCATGACAACAACTCTACCTCGATCGTATGTTAACACAACAACGTTACCATGACAACAATTCCACCTGGATCGTATGTTAACACAACAACGTTACCATGACAACAACTCTACCTGGATCGTATGTTAACACAACAACGTTACCATGACAACAACTCTACCTGGATCGTATGTTAACACAACAACGTTACCATGACAACAATTTACCCAGATCGAGCGTTAACACTACAAGGTTACCATGACAACAATTCACCAAGATCGAGCGTTACCACAACAACGTTACCATGTCAACAATTTACCTAGATCGAGCGTTAACAAGAGATGCGGACGATGCACGCCTGTCTCTTCCAACTTCCTGCTTGATGTATGGCAAGGAGACGGCTTTTTGTCCCGGTTGTCTATTCATAGGGCGTGTTTCGGTCATTGAAAACTTTCCCGAAGATTTTTGCTCCGTCATTGAGATGTTTTGCAAGGAGTTCTGTTCGGCCATACTTATTGAGAAGTTTCACAAAGAATCAATTTCTGTCAGTGAAGACGCATGGGTATCAAACTTTAGAGCTATAAGAAATCTCTCTGTTATCTCTCGAGGGAATTCAGAGTTTTTTTTCAGTGAAAAATGTCGGTAGTCAGCTGCACTGGTAGTTTTTTCCAAGCCAAAGAGGGTAATTTCTCAAACAAGCACGTTAAAAAGCAGGTATTGAAAGTATCACAACAACAAATGTGAAGTAGTAGACAATAACAGGTCATGTCATGTAGTAGTGTGACAAACCACGTGACCTATGATATTACATGTGGACAGCGAGACAATGATCCTCTGTGAGATCTATGTAGTCCAGGAAACTGTACTGTTTGGTATCATTGCGGGAGAACTCCTGCCTTTGTGTAATCATGGTCTTGATCTAGATAGTATAAGCGAGCGTCCACACGGGGTCTCCAGGAAAGTGAATTATTTAATACCTCCTGCCTTAGTTAGCATTTTGATGGAATCTTATTATGCTTATTTAAAAGCTAAAGGTAACTCATGACTAATGACCATGATAATCGATTAATCATAAGAAATTTTCGTGCCAACAGTCAAAGTTTAACAGTAAGTGATTATTACTAACCTAAATTCTAGAACGCTGTATTCTTTTGTCACCAATTTGTCTGTATGGTTCGTTTTGGTGATGAGAAAGATTGGAATTCGATTATCAGAATTTCTAAATTTGTTTACCAGTTGCAACCAAAATTTGGTTTGGTTCATTTTTCTGAAGTTTTTGCTGAAGTTTGAAATTCATAACCGAAATTCAACTCAGATGGGACAGTTAAAGCCGAAAAGCTTGGAACAGCCGCTCTAAAGATCGATGTGTTAGAAGACCACAATGTTAACCAAACTATCTTACTTAATGTTCAGGTAATTTAAATAAGTTATCATGACTTTTAAATCAGTTTTCATTACTTTACAATTAGTTGTCATTACTTTTAAATAAGTTATCATTACTTTTAAATCAGTTTTTATTACTTTTAAATAAGTTATCATGACTTTTAAATCAGTTTTCATTACTTTACAATTAGTTTTCATTACTTTTAAATAAGTTATCATTACTTTTAAATCAGTTTTTATTACTTTAAAATTAGTTGTCATTACTTTTAAATTAGTTTTCATTAATTTTAAATTAGTTGTCATTACTTTTAAATTAGTTGTCATATAACTTTTAAAGTTTGGACCAGCGTTGCGTCCAAAACAATCCCTAGCTTACTTATACTATAGGCCACCAGATTTTAGTGCCAAAAGTCCAAACTAATCGTTGGAGTTCTCCCTTTTCAACCAGTGGATCATTTACTTATTTTTATCAATTCCATATTTTAGGTAAACGTCTCGTTTAGGTTTACTGCATGAGTAGACCGTTGCTTATAAAACACGGCTTGTTAAGATATCAAATTTGACTTTAAAGTTGAATAGAAATAGAATAAAGGGAGAGTGTGAGTCTGAATAATGAGATATTATCCGACTCTGCATAGTGCCGATCTAGCAAGTTTCTGATCTGACTATGATTGGAAATCGAATCCGATCAAGTAGCCCATAACAGATTGTTCGGCCTATCGATACAGCTTCACACTCCAAGAGTAAACCCTGGCTTCAATGTTGCTCAAAATGAGGACCTGAAATATATTTCATCCCCAACAACAAACAATTATAAGTTAACAGTTGGAGCTTTAAAAAAAACATGATTTAGTTAGGTCTATAAATCATTGCAATTATATTTTCATTGTTTTGTGATATGCTGATAATCTAGAACTCAACGTGTCTTCCGATTTAGGTTAAAACTCCATTTGCCCTGCTGCTGGAGGAATCTGTCGCTCCTTCATCAAAAAAACTGTCGGAATACCCATATCACACTTTACCTATGGGACTGACCACGTCCTTCATCGTCAAGACTAAAGATGATTTGGGTCGACAGTTTGATAGCATCTCTAAGAGTTCATACTTTTACACACTCAACAGGTAATTTAAATAATATTAAATTATTTCATGATAATTCAGATGATATTAATTTAATTTTTTGACCTAAGACTATCGAAAATAACAGGGTATTATTAACTCCGAGTAATTCATAGCTATACATATAACAATTTTGCTCATACCATTGTACTTATAAATACATGTTTATTAATTAAAGCTTTATGATAACAGATTGGACGTCATTTCGGTGGAAAGTGTTGGATCGAACAGCAGTTTATCTCTGACTGGATCTAGCGTCGGCGAGGTAAGTTGTAAACTAAAATCAAATCAACTCAAATCGAGCACCGTTTCAAACAGAGGACACTTAACTATTGATTTGAAAGTGGCTATCATGCATGATCCGATCCGTAAAAAGTCAGCATACGACCTTTTATCCTGAATAATGGTCAACTCACAAATCTCTGACGCATGGACCATTTTAGCTATATTTTCATATGGCTTGTGTACGTTAAATATTAAAGCATGGATCATACTTCCTCTACAATATTTCTTAATCGATTCTATAAAATGAACTTTAAAGTAGTCAAAATACTACGCTGAGAAGATTTTACCTCACGCATGTAAAGTTATGGCTCTCTTCTGCGAATTCATTATTTTCAAGGTCTTACAATTTTCAGTGCCGGCGCGCTCGCTCAGCAAAAATTATTCGGCAGGTCTCAGACAAGTTTAAATTTGCATTAAATTCACCGTAAGAATGGTGATGGTATTTTAAGATATGAAACTTAGGGGACTGAGCTGTAACGTACCAAGAAGAAGAAATCGTCTCACCTGTGACTGTTAAGTTCATCTTCCTTTCTGTTCCTTCCTCTGGACAGTTTCTTGATATTCTCCACGATAAACCTCCACATGTTTTCTAGCTTATTCTAAAATGTAATATATATAATGTTACTTGTTTGACTTCGAGCTGATTAACCGGCTCTACAGGTTTAACTTGAAGTTCTGATACAACTTAAAAAAGCTTGAGCACATGTAGCAGTAGTACTCCATTTTAATCTAACAAATTGACGAAGCTTCGACATGAGTAGTAATAGTACTTTGAAGCTACAAAACAAGTTTACAAGCCTGTTGCAGAAGCGCTCACAGTCCATACCATTGCTTTTGTGACGCGATGGAAATTATTGGTTGAGAGTATAATTAATTCTGAAATACTACTGGCCATTTACTCAAAATTGGGCACCCTAAACCCAAATACTCAACCCTGACTCGCCGCTCGGCTGATGGCACAAGACCTAACATCCGGCATACACATAGTAAAGGAAGGCTACTTGGACTCAAAATGACTATCATAATGAACTTTTCGCTTCAACTACCGCCTGAGTAATCTCGATTAAATGCACGGGCTCGGTAGAGCGGCTACTTTATCAGTAATATGCGGCTCAATTTGATTAGCTGATCTGTAATGGAATGATTGCTTATCTAATTAGGATGGATTTTTGGCTACTGCACTGTCTGATGCTCAGCTTAAAATGATTTCCCCAAAGCCATCCTCTTCTGATTGGCGATATTCTCGGTCTACAAGATTCGATTGTCGATAACTTCCCTCGGGAGCACTTAGAAGATTTTACTAATTTGTAATTATATACTACACGATCTGGATTTTAGCGATTTCGAAGTCATTTCAATGATTGGAAATTATATAATAGGTAAGATTAACTACGAGATTTGAAATTCCATTCCTGCTACGTAAGTAAAATTAATTAATTTTAACGATTTCCTATTTATTTTTCGATTGACTTCGGCGAAAAACCAGCATTCAGGCTGCAAAAAACTGAACATGTACTGATATGTGACATCTGTACAATAGGAGCCAACAATCCTGGTCACAAAGTTCAGACTCTCACTAGACAAACAAGCACCATGCAATAAACCCTGTAAATCACCTGCTCTCGAGGGGGCGCCCCGTCCAGAATCCAACAATAAGCTGGGACAGCTATCCAAATTGCCATGTCTTTATCGGGGAACCATTGTTACCCTACTAGGACCTGTGTCACAATGGCTCCCGACATTTTATACAATGGGATCGGCTTGGATCCCTCTTGAAACTTGCATTACCGGTATTTGCTTGTCCACCTGCCTGGTTTAACGCAATGGGACTGATCCCGTCAATTTTATTTTTTGTAAATAAAATACCTCCTTTGTACGGTACTGGGAGTATGATTTCGCTGTTTCGGTTTGAGTCAATTAATGCAATCCCGCTAACTTAACAAGCATTCGAGAATTATTATCGACTACAGATTCATGACGTTATACACCAAATTTAACGAAAATAATAAATTGTTAAGATTAAACAAGGCTTCATCACTACTGCACAGATACCAAGCTAGGTTTATATGACGACACGATATATGTTAATATAGCAAACTTGGCTGAAATTGCTGTGAACTACAAGAATTGCAAGTTTATTGACCTTCAGTCTTTACTTCAAGTGATGGGTTATTACATGTTTATATATTTGACACGTGAAATCAATTCCGATCATGTGACATATTGGAGACGACACTGCAAACAACGAATATATCCTGACGTCGATAACATCAATAATCATGATGATTCGAGCCATGTCTTAAACTCAAGTGCTTCTTTGTCAGCGTCTGCTGAGTGATCCAGGGTCAGTGATTGACATGTTTTGAGCCAATCAGAGACCAGTATTCATCCCAACTACAGTTCCCCACCAATCAGATCGCTTCTTTTTTGTCACGTGACAACATTAGTCAAGCTCGTGGAGATCTCCATTGTGTGGCACATAGTATCGAGCTCGAGAGGGACGCAAGTAATATTATAGCCGCCATGACTTATTATAGTGATTGTACTCATGACCACGAAGATCAACTGTTGACTGTATTTTAATTAGCGAAGGTATGGAGAAATACGAACTTGAAATGTTGAGATGAGGTGCTAGGTTTGCATTTGTGGTTCAACTTAAAGTACGCTGACAAGAAAATATTTCATTTTAAATATGGATGTAACGACGGTTATCAAAAAGCCTTCTGTTATAGCCTTTATAAACAAACTGGTTTCTAAATTTAACAGTTATCCGTATCAGAAAGTAGTGAAGATAAGATTTCAATAAAAGAAGTTTAGCTCTTTGTCGCACTGAAAAAAGCTTTGTTTTCCTAGTCCTTATTCCTATCAATCAATTAGTTTCACTAAAGTAATCCAATGATCCCGGTAATACCAATGTGTTACAGGCGATAGTGCGAGTTTACACCGACACAGGGCTGGAAGGCTGGAGTTACGTTCGAGTTTCCTCTCCCCTGGACGTCCCTGTTTTTACTCTGCTCCATCTCTCCACTGTGTGTATACAGGATTTGATAGGTATGTCAGTTAGTCAGTTTGTCTGTGTTTGTATCAGTGTTTCAGGTATCTGTTTGGTATGTGTCTCTGTGTACCAGAGTCCTAGCAAATTAATGAACCGATTGATACTTAATAACTCAACTCTACTAAACGTTGTAAACGTTACAAAGTCTCCCACACTACAGCAAGTTCTGTTCCAAAGACAGTTATTTCATCATCACTAACTTCCCTCTCCCTCTAGGAGAAGGAGAGTGGAGTAGTAGAGATCCCACCATAGCAACAGTCAAAGGTGGTCTCGTCCGAGGAGAAAACTTGGGGGTTACCGAACTTAGAAAACAGATATCCTCTACTTTCTCTATCATCAAGGTATTTAGTCCTCAATAATCGATAAGCGGCAGTATTCTAGCGTTCAATCTGGATAACTTTGGCTGACAAAAGCTTGGTAGACAATGTCAGAATTTACAGAAAGTTCGTTATATAAGACCTGAATTTTCAGTTAGGGGTCGTTCACATATGACGTCAGCAAATTTTCGGTAATTTTTACCCCCTCCCCCCCCCCCTCCGTTATCATTTATCATCATGACAAAACCCCCCCTAAATGTCAGAGGTAAATTAGCATAATGACATCATCACAGTCGGAACCACCCCCCCCCCTACTTCATGTACAAAAAACTTGATTTTTGGTCTTTTAGTTTGCGGTCATTTTTGAAATTTTTATACTGTGTCAGTGAAAACACAGTATTTCACCAGATTCCCTCTGATTTTTGTAAAATTCTGATAAAAATTTTCAAAAGAAATCAAAAATTTTCA
>JH153927.1:7457-21239 GCA_000226015.1 Mnemiopsis leidyi | reverse complement strand
TGTATATAGATCAGACGAATTTAATTGAAAAAATGCGTTTTTTAAGACGTTACTACGGACGCACCTTAATAGATAGAGACCTGAAATTTTCAGGTTCACCTAGATACATATTAAAGACAAAAACTGCAAAGTTTCAAGTTTTTAACTGATCGGGAAAGTGGTTTTCTAGATAGCCGTGTTTTGAGTTTTACCGGATCGTGTATAATAGCGCTGGTCAGTTTTCAACTTTCGTTGAAAACTTTTTCCGAGAGGGGCGCTTGTTCGGCCAAGTCGTCGGGGGCCTTCGGCCCCCTCCTCCGATAACGGGCCTGCGTCGGGGCCTTCGGCCCCTCCTTGGCCTTGGCAAAGGGGGCTTTGTTTGTTGGGCCCTGGCAAGTGGGGCGGGAGTTTTTTCCCCGGTCGCGCTGGCCAGCGCTATAATATAATACAGGATTCTAAAGTAGTATAGTAGTGCAATTCAATAACTTATAGAAAAGCAGGGAAGCTGTGAGAGACAAACATGTGGCAAGTGATGTATACTGATTCTGAAGGAGAGTACTGTACATCGTGTACAAACATCTTCCAATCGTCCTTGCTACAGTGTGCTATAACCTAAATGTACTGCGTCCGTAATCTCTGTATTGTTGCTGTAAGTCCAACATGTAATTAAACTTGGGCTTCCTCTAATTCTAAAGACTAACAATTTTAGACCTTTTCGCAAGCCTTTTTAATATAAATTAACTTAAGTAAGTCTTTAAGTTACACAATGTAACACAATGAGTTTGAGATTCTTTTAAATGAGAAATTCAAGAAAATCCGTCAGGTTTTCTTTTTTAACCACAAAAATTGAAAATGATAAAACAAATTTTAAGAAAATTTACTTTATCTTTTTTTTGATAAATTGTAGTGAAAAATAAAAATTAACGATGGCAACCGTGTCTTCAAAAATGAAGATGACACAGCATTGTACGATAAGATTGAAAAATGAGCAAAAACATTTAAATTGAAATAAAAAGGCACCTGCTAGCTTTAATACGTTTTAACTTTTTGTGCCACCTTCATAATATCTGTCAAACATCATTTTGACTAAATACAAAGTAAGTTACAAAGTAAGTAACAAAGTAAATTACAAAGTAAGTTACAAAGTAAGTTACATAGAATTTTTAATTCCAGAGTCTATTCTCAGTCTGTACTCCTTGTTGCATACCACATCAATTTTCGTTAAAGACGATCCACAGACCCTCCATCTCGGGGTTCAACTTCCAGATGGAGAAGGAGAGGAATGTGGCGAACGTGACCCAGGCTAGGTAGGGGACGAGGAGGAGGCCCGACAGTTTGTTGATGTCCAGGAATGTGACCAGCGTGATGAGGATAAACAGAGCTTGGAACACACTCTCCACCGAGGCCTGGTGTGGTGAAACGTTGTAAAGTTAGCACTAAAGATTGGACATAGTGAAACATAATGAAACATAGTGAAACTTCATGTGGTTTGTGAAGGATAGTGTGATTGTAGAAACAAGGCGCATTAGATAAAACTAAGAGTATTTTAGTTTCTTTCACTTCGCATGGTTCTTGCTAATCATTGTATGAGACAGATCTATGTGTGTATATCCAATTTTGACCAAAGAGAGGCTAGAAAGCAGTGCTTTCGAGTCTATGATTGGTTAAATTTGTGACCCCTTTCAAAATACCCGTCTCTACTACGTAGCCTCTACAAATTGATTCATGTTCTATATATTATATTGTTCTATGTATAATATTTACCCAAAGCAGTTCGTGAGCGATAAAGAAGAGAGGTGGCCAAGAGAAGTTCAGAGCCAGTTGACCGAAGAAGAGTAGCCAGGGTAAAACCTGTAGATAAGACGGGTTAAATGTTAATGTAGTGCCGATACTTTCTCTCCGAAAAAAAATCTATATTGTTATTCAGTTATTGACGCTGCTGTACTCTTGACTGGCAAAAGTAATCGTCCTCTAATTTTGTTTCCGCAACATTTTATCGATAGTCTGGTGCTCTAAACGCGAGATACCTTCTTAAAGCTGATACCTTCTTAAAGCTGATACCTTCTTAAAGCTGATACCTTCTTAAAGCTGATACCTTCTTAAAGCTGATTGTCTTCCAGATGAGAAAGGCGGAAACCGCCTGGAGGAAGTAAAGTGTAGTCCACACCGGGCCAAACAGCCAGTTTGGTGGGTTCCACGAGGGCTTAACAAGATCTTTGTACCTGAAACAGTGTTATAATACTGTGTAGAAGTTTCAGCTTAGAAACAAACCTATCTCCTGATGTGTTCTTATTTCATCGGGCGGTACAAGTAAATAATCAAATATTGCTCAAAATACAAGTAAAACATTAAAAGATTGCTGAATAAATTTAAACCACGGAAAATATGAATAGTCAAAACCCAGATAGCTCCTACTCACCAAGAATCAATCTGGGCTGCGGTGGATATCCCGATAATGGCTCCTCCTCCCTCAGTCAGTAAGAGGAAGGCCAGGAAAACAAGAATGTCCTTCTTCTTGATGGGAGGGTCTGAGTCAGGATACTGGATTTCCAGCTCCTTTTTCTTGTCTGACTCCATATCTGTATCCATGTCTAGGTTGTGGTTTTATTTAATGACGAATTACGGATTCACCAATATTCTTACATCTACATTTTCTTACATCTACATTTTTGCAAGCTCAGGAGTGAATGAAGTTCTGTGTTTTTTTTCAAAATTTAAATGCTTTTGTCATCAACAGAAATTGATAAAATAAGGAAATTTAACGAAAACTTCAAAGATCTCGATGAAAAATTTCATAAACCTGTAACATAAACCTGGTAAAGCTGTAAGTATTTTTAGCAATCAGAAAATTAATCAACAAGATTAGTTTGACTGTCTGAAATATAAGTTGAGCTATATTGCTATATGACTGCAGTACATCCCACTTAAGTGGGAGACATGATACACCTGCTTCACATATTCGGCCTCTGTTGTTGAATTCCACTTTCAAATTAATTCCAAGAAATCATCTGAAGGTGATTTTGAATCCTGCCTCTAAAATTAAACTTGGTAGTCAAATTGCCTGTATGACTTTTTATGCATTTAAAAACCCTTATTATTTTCGCCTGTAGTGGAATGACTAAAAAGTTCTATGTAGCACAACCCCGGATCACGCGTACTTTTCTTAAAGGTTTGAAGGATTTTCTAACTAAAGCAAACGATTAAGCTAAGCACGTCCCAATAGCACGTCGACAAGCCACTCACGGTATAATGATTAAGGGGGGGGGGGGGTGGGGCACCGACTATAGCCAGGAAACCATGTGGAATTTGCCCCATGGGCAATGGTAAAAAATTGCCATGACCATGGAAAATTAATCGACCATGAAAATGACTTCCGGACGTAGGTCATCTATCTTAATAAATTTACTCCCACCAAACTAAAGCTGCGCAAAGGAACTGGAGGGGACAGATGACACTGTAAAGATATGGAAGGTATAACGACCTCGTGATTTTGTGAAACTGACTGCAGAATGACAGTAGCACTACCACAACATACAACACCACTCTACACAGTGTATAAAACACGCACAACAACGGGGAAGCGTCCAACTCTGATAACCGTATCTTGAGTATCGTGTTGTGTCTTATCTAATATCACGAGGCAGTGAGGCGGGAGAAAAATAGTGAGGTCAGTCATCACCTGTCCACCTGACTTAGAAGATATCGCGTATATCTCGTATCCAGTTACAAGTTTAAAAGTAAAACAACAACTTTTTCGAGATCTTAACTGGGTGTGTGTCCGTGGTTAGCGGCATTGAGACCATTTTTGAGTAGCTTCTGTTTATTGGAATGTGGGTTTTTGGAAACAAACAAAACATCTGAAAAAACAAAGAACAAATAAAGCAAACAAACGCACGTTCACACCGGCCCTCCTTGGTGGTTACGAGGTCCAGAGATAGTGAGCATTTAGATGTTGAGACTACTTAAATGTTAAAGGTATGTATATTAAATCGTACGGAGTTTTAAGCTGATCAAACGTTCATAAAATGGAATCAAGAAAGGAATGATGGATTGAGCTACACACCGAAAGAAACTGACCGTTAAAGCAAAAATTGTTAATTGTGAACTAATTAAACTATACAAACCGTAGTTACATAGCTGGCCCCCACCCATTATCTATAAATGCCTGCTGTATACTCCAGAAACTATAGTCTATAGTTAGTACTAGTATTATATAGTAGTATATATGATACTAATATCGTAGTATATAGTACTGGTATAGTAGTGTAATGAAACAGAACTATTCGCCCCAGTTATAGAGTTCTTCTTAAAGAATATCGAAAAATAATCATTAACAGATTTAAAGAATATTGAATGATTCAACACATGTCTAAAGAGTATTGAAAAATTCATTTAATATCTATAGAATATAAAATAATTATTAGATTTCTGAAGAATTTCTACTTACAACATATATTTATTGAGCTGTATTGTAACTGATAATTGGTCCAAATGTTTATCTCTGATCGATTAATAATGTTCTTTCTTCGGTCAGATTGACTCATCCATATTCATTTTCTCGATAAATTTATTTTATTTGTGGTGTTGTAGTAGTTTAAAACCATTACAACACTTTTAATAAAAATTAATTTATAGAGAGAATGAATATGAATGAGTCAATCTGAAACATTTTGAAGTTTGACCCAAGAGAAAGTATTAAATAATTATATAACTGATCTATTTACATGGCTCAGCGATTAGCTCACGCAAAATTTTCTCCTAAACTGCATGCAAGCCAACCGCATAGCTGCAACCAACCTAATATCAATAGCGGCTAATTCATTATGTAAATCATTATATATCATTCATCATCGGCCATTAACTTTGACTTGGCGACTGCGAGATTACAAATACATCCGTCTACAGTTCTAACGAAACGTTCAGCTATGAGCTGCGAGAGTCGGGTATCACCGCGACAAACATCGACTATCAACTAACAAAAATAAAGCTTTAAACTAACCTTTTGTTAATTGGAAATTCAAATTTCAGCCGTTACCTCCCTGTCCCCCTTGGTTACTGTGCAACTAGATGGCGCGGTCTCCAGCTCCATCAAGATACCCTTTGTTCCGCGTGAGTATGACTACGAGCTTCATTTAAACAGAATAGATTTTTCAAAGTTCTACGGTACGGACTCTCACAGTACTACAGTAGCAGCGTCTCACGGCAACTTATGTCGGTGATTTTTGTGATTCTTGGAAATCGCCTAAAATTCTTAAAAGTTTTAGACTTTTTATTTCCTTGATTCCACCATTACTAATGTCCTCAAATATCCTCAAATTCGTAGAACGATCTCTAGCAAATTTTCTCAAAGTAGCATGCTGCATGGTCCTCTAATACTCTCTCTGCAGGGTTCAAGCTAGCTGGAGATAAAGTTTCTCTCTCCCCGGAAAATCCTACTGCTGATATTTCCCTATTAGAGGGCGATATTTCTCTAGTTCAGGTTAGTTGTTGTAAAAAACTGAAGGAGACTTCTGACTCTGTGGAAAAGTAGAAGATGACGAATTTTACGATAAGGTTAAGCACACTACAGAGTTCCAAACTGAGGATGAAATATTACTAGTTGAAATTCTACGTTAAGAATACGATTGTTCAGCTGAAGGAGACATGTTTACATGATGAGGGGTCGTTCACATATGACGTCATCACCTAGAGGGGGGAGGGGGGGTTTCAAATGATGACGATTGATGACGGGGGTAGGGGGAGTTCGGCCAATGATGATGTCATCAAAAATTTTTAAGCATTTATAGGATTTTTTAAGGATTTATAGGTTTTAATTTAAAGGATTTTAAGGATTTATAGGATTCTAATTAAATTTATGATTCTAACAAATGATGACAGAGGAGGGAGGGGGGTAAAAGCTACCGAAAATTTGCCGAAGTCATATGTGAACGACCCCTAAGCTGGCGGTGAAGTGGTTATGAAGTGTTGTTAATGTAGGAAGGCTGGCAAGTCGACCTTGTTTACCAGCACCAAAGAATTGATGAAATTTGAAAACTGATACCGTGCATTATTAAAAGCACCTTCTTCAGTAATTCTCAAGAAACCAGATTTCAATTACCAATTTGTCGGTATTCAGCAGATTGCCGGATATCATTTCCGCTTTAAACTTCCCAGCATCTCAAGAGAGCTTGTTTTCAATCGACCCAAGAAGCTGCAGCTTTGCGGCAGCATGGTTAGGCAATGAGCGGCAATAACGTGCAACTTAAATAAATAAGCATTAACAACTGATCAACACAGGTAATTTTAGACGAACGAGCTCTCGAAGATCTAAACATCATAAAAACATCCTCCAACTTCCACGTTTCTCTTCTCAACTGGAACAGTAACACAGTTCACTCGATCTCTTTCACCTGCTCTGTTACTGGTAAGTGACAACCTAGTAAACCTAGACACCTGATTATAAAGTCAGTGTGAGGAAAACCGTGTCATCATATAGATCAACGCTGGTGTTTTGATAAATTATTTCATGCTTGCATGCTTTCGAATATGAAACTGTGTTCAAAGTCAAATGTCAATAGAAAATGACAACTGCTATCATGAGTATAGTACACTTCATATTGTCTAAAACAGTACACACTAATTGAACCTTAATTATTGAAACTCTATCATAGGACATAATTATACCAGCGAAAATAAAACCTATTGGTTTAAAATTGCAGAATATAAACAATAAAAATCTAAACGTGATCTAAATTCACACCCAATCGCCAGTCCTGAGACCTGTAGTTAGCTAGCGCCGCCATTGTTCTTCCAAATATGTTGAAATTACAGGCATACGAAAGTCTAGTTGATGTACGAGTTGGGAAATATTGACCATTCTTGAGAATAATATTAATTACTACCCCCTTCTTGATGAAAATAAAATGTTCAATGTTTCAAAATTTGAGACCGTATAAAGTATTAAACGTTCTATAATTTAAAAGCGTTTATTTATAGTTAACAATCTGACGGCTTGTCTAGCCCTACCGCGCTCAGACCGCATATCAATAATTATAAAGTGCCAGAATGCATTCTATCAGTCACTTTCCTGACGTACAGAGCGAACTTATTTATTATCGTTAATAAACAAAGCTCGTGATAAGTCATTAGCATTAAACTTAAAGTTAAAGTAGACAGAGATTGAACTTTGCTCAGATACATAACACAGTTCGTGGCCTTATGCTGTGGCCTAATGCTGCCACAAACAGATAGTGGCTGCTGTTATTATTTTTTGAGCCACCATACGTCTTAAAGATACAATTATGCCTCTTAAGTCACAGACTCTCACCAATGTGTAAGATTTTAAGGTCCATATCGACAATACCATTGTCACCAACTATTTGTATGGCCTATCTCAGTTTGTCCAACCTATAATAAAAGCTGCAAAATTGCAAGGCATGATTTTAATTCTCAAATGTTATATCTAATGCTAAGTGAAGTTAATTGCTATGATATCAGTAGCTTACTGTCACATGATCCCCTTTAGATGAGTTTTATGTAGAAGTTTTCTAGTATTTAATTAAAAATGCATCATAACCTGATATTACTTTAGACATCCTGATAGTGATGATAAATTATCTATGTCAAAAATAATCTTACTGACTTTCCAGGACAACAAGAAGTGTACAAAGTGGTGATAGTTCCCTCACAACCCTCCCCAGTCCCTACAACCCCAATAAAGCTACAGTTCTCCGATCTGGTCAGCACACTCCTCCCTACCGCTCTCCTTGGACTTCTCGTCCTCCTCATCGTCATCGGAATCGTCTTCCTCACCACTGCCAGTTACAGACGACTCCAGTTCACGTCGTCCCCCTCCAACACCTCACATCTCGGGAAGTCAGACTTCCCGTCTCCAGCCAAGTCGATAGGATCTCCTTTCAGACCGGCCTCGCTCACTGCTTCCCCGTCTAGACTGAAGACTCCTCTTTATACCAAACCAAGAGGGACTCCGGGCAGTGTCTGATTTATCTAAATATAATGCAAGCTTGTCTTTTTACGCAAATTTTGTTTCAAGGTTTTCTGGTTTCTCTACGAAAGGTCTGTATTTTATTTTTTAATCGTTCGTTTTTATTTGTTGTCGCCATGCCTGGAGTTTGATTATATTTGTATTGTGACTATTTGCAAGGAGTACTCCTAGGTATGTACTTTTAGTTTTATTTTAGCATCGTTTACCTAAATTGTATCTGCTTTATCAACACAGGATACTCTATTTCTATATTTAAAGGTTTAAGATAATTATATTTTGTATTGACATCGATAAAACTTCAAGTTCAATAAAAAAGAAGAAACTCCATGAAAGGTTTTTCGTTCAATTAAAATGCGACTTTTTGCTGTTCTGTGTTCTGCGTAACATGGTGAAACGGAAAATGATAAAATTTAAAGTATGATGCTTCAAGCTGGCGTGCAATGCAAATACGCATTAAATTTAAAATTACATTTACATTATGCGGAGAGGAAATATGGGATTTGCAAAATAAAAATTGAAAACGGAATGTTTTGATTTTATGATGTCACATATTTTGGTGAGATGATTCATGGACTTGACAATATTGAAGTTGATCTAAAACACAATAGTTTCCTTTTTAACGGGCGTTGTGCATCTAGAATTTCTTTGTCTCACGTTGGCAGCTGGGCTAGGCAACGTCTAGCAAGAATTTCTTCTGTCGCCAGGCTTAAAATACTTAAGACTAAGAGTTAGACATAGCAGTATGCAGTAGCACATGACATTTAACATAATAGTAATACTAATGACTAACGCCAACGGTAACACGTAATTTGTATGCCATAAACATTATTCAAATTCAACAACTTAAATTCTGTTAAACTTAATTGTGAATTTTTTTATAGCTCATGATGATGGTACAAATCATGTACTGCCTCACTGTGTCGATTTTATCAAAATGTATAACTATAAAAATTAAACATTTAGGCATGACATATCATATGAGGATGCGTCATTGTCACAAGCGTTTAAATTTACAACTATACACAGGTCGGGGTGACTGCTAAGCAAACAAAACCAGTATTGCACCTCGCCACCTCCACCGGAAGACAAACATTGGTGGTCCTGCTTTCTTTGATTGTTACCTTCTTCATTGGACATAACTTTACCGTGAATTGACAGCAGTCGCATTGAGTTATTGTTGTTACAAGTACAGAGAACTAGAGCTTCAGAGATAAACATGCTTCAAGTCTTACTGCTAATCCCGCTGATTACGGGTAAGTCCGCGGAGTTTCATACTATTAGTATTACTTTCAGTTTAAGGCTGGTTTTAAATTTAATTTAGTTATCTGCCAGTGCCTCGTTGCTCGTACAAATTTAATTTTGAACAATATAGGACGTTTTATTGTAATGCAGTGTAAAAAAACCTGGCCTTCTACTCTAGTTATATTTCAGGTGTATCTGGCAAGGTAAATTGTGAAGGTCACTTGGTGAACGACATCGTGCTACAGACGGAGACTGCTCAAACACAATACGATGATAACGTAAATAACTCTGATTATAAACATTGCTCATTGGACTTAGAGTTAGACTCAATGTACCGTTCGATGTTGGGGGATCGTCAGCAAGTATTTAAGAGTGGGGTGTAAGGGGCTTGCATTCCCAGATTTGCTATCAGACTTAAATATTAAGATAACACAGTGTATATCTTTCCTATTCGTCAGGCGGAGCTACAGAAACTGATAGACCTTGAACCTGAACTGGACACACGACAAACGGTCCTGGGTTTCTCCCTCCTCACCATCAAACCACCCAACTACAGCCAAAACTTCACCAACCCTTGTATTCAAGTAGACAAGGCAGATAACGGTGGAGACGTGACTGGACACAAAGTCGTTCTTCTGGCACAGTCCTACCCTTTGGGGGAGGCCTTTTGGTGTGTGAATATTCAGTGTCATTGTTCTTGAATCAATCATATCGGTTAATCTCATAATCACGATTTCAATCGTTTTACTTTACATCCGAAACTTTGATCATGATCTGCTAAAATAACTTGCTTCAGTGTAAATTCTGGAATGGATGGTTTTGCTGAGCAGTGCCGAGTGGTATGTTTGATAATCATTTTGTTTTGTTTAATCAGCAATCGCCAATGACAATGGACGGATACCTTCTCTTTTTTTCTTTGTATACCGAAGATTCTAGCCCATTTTTATCGAGCACGTAAAGTCCGACAGTATTTAATCAACCTACAAATCCCATTTTCTGTCAATGTTTTCAGAACGAGTTCAAGTGGTGTGACGATGTGGTTGACGAAGCACAGTTTCAGTTCAGTTGCGATCAGCAGTCTTGCGAGAAACAGACTATTAACCTTCTCGTTAAGATGGTCGTCAGTGATTCTAATAACGGCGGTAAGTTTGATCCCTTAATTACAGGGATTAGATTTAATGTTCATGTTATTAACTGCTTTGTTCATTCTGATGTTTATTCCTGCAAGCTTTCTGTGTGGTACACACATACTTTACTTGGTAAGATGAAGTTGAATCTTGTCATCTGACAGACTAGTATAAGTATCATTCCTGATCATCAGATGATTCAGAAAATAAATTCAAATCAACAGTTTAACGACAAATTAACACCGCTATTTCCACCAGGTGAAGTGGAATATTGGTGTGACTCCACAAACGACACATACCCTTCCTCGCTGATCCAAACCAAACCAAACAAACAACCGGAGTACACCGGACAAGACCCCTCAACCAACAAGGAAGCTAAGGAACCTAGCGCTGCCCTCACTAACACAATACAACTACTCGTACTGTTCGCCGCTTTCTTGGTTCCGGCTGTGTTTGCTTAGAAACATTTCTTTTCTGGACTGACTAGACTTTCCAAGTTTTTTGTTCAATAATATTCTACGAAACATGAGATAAAATATTCTTTAAGAGTACTATATCCCTCCCTCTCTCTCCTTTCACTGCTGTAAACCCATTTACTTTAACATTTACTTTATTTTTCATGCCATTTCAACAAAGACTATATATCACTTTGTGGTCATACCTGTGAGGTCTTCAAGGATAGAACATTGCAAACGTTAACTGCCAATTCGGACCAAATCCACAGCGTGCATTACTAATGTCATCGAACTGCTACCACCATACAATTTAGTCGACCTTAACCAACATCACTGCCAATGTTAGTCCACAACTAAAACTTGTCTTGCCTTACCTAAAATAAGAGCTCATGTCCTGAGATGAAATTCAGTTCTTTAAAAGAAACGCGTGCGCGCGAAAAGAAGCAAACTTTGATAATAAATTTAGTCAATGTACGCTAGTTCTATGAGTAATTGTAGGCAAAAGTGTGGACAGTTTTAGTGATATAGGTTTTACAATTTATTCAAACATGGAAATCAGTACAATCATCGAATTTTTAGATACATATTACGACATCTACGAGGCTATTTATTGATATAATCTAAACATAAGAAATCGGGCTACAAAAGAATAATTATCGTGAAACTAATTACTAATGATAATAATAATTCTTGGCTCCTTAATAGTAAATCAGTTCAAAAAGACCCTTCGATAATTCCCAATGGAACGGTAACAAAAAATACGTACGATCATATTAAACTTACTCATTACTGACATTAGGTTAAATAACATTCTAAAATTTCAATTCTGATAAAGAATAAATTACGTTCTGGATTTTCAATTTAACAATTTAAGATTCCTCTGGGAAATGGTCAAAAAATAGCTAAAATACCAGCAAATTTATACATAACTTTCAAACACATACGTAACTAATAGATAGTAAATAATTTTACAGAAATATAATGTATGTACAATTGTTCGATACAGCAAAATATACTTGTTGACGGCATTGGACAGATTTTCTAATGACTTAAATTCAACAAATCTGCGATTTTTAAGCTAACAAAATCATAAATTGATAATCAATAAATTTTAAACGGTTCTAAGAGTTGCGTGTTATAAATTGCACAATTATTATTATTATTATTATCGTCGGTATAATGCGGTCTAGAAGTCAGGAATTTTCGTTATCTTCTTTATTTTATCTGCGAGATGTTGTGCTATTGGTGGCCAATCTTTCTTTAGTTCACTGGCCCATGAAGCTATGTCTGAAACGAATATCGATGAATGATAAGAAAACTTGAACAAAACCAAACTAAAGTGTTATGACAATCTATCTCACAAAAACAATTGAAGAAGACTTACAATTCTTTCTTGGCGATGAAGGCGAAGGAGATGGAAAGTAGAAGAAGAAGAGCTCCAACCACCAGATATACGATACCGATCATGAGATTCTTCGCTCCGAATATACTGATAAATAACTTGTATTAGTAAGTTACTAGAAAGTTATTAGTAAGTTAGAGTCACATTTAACATAACCAGCATTGAAACTCATCATGTTTTAAAACTTTTCTACTCAACTTTTCTAATTAAATATAAATCCAGGAGAATCTATCAAAAGGTTCTTTACATGAAGAATATCGGGCAGTCGAAACATAGTTTATTGGGAAAGTGTAAAACTCCCCAAGACATCAACATGACTGTCTCTAAGTGAAAGTGATATGAAGATAACTCCCCAAGAAAAAGGTTTTTACACTGTCAGAAGCATTCATTCTCAATCAAAGCTGCGTAACTTTGGAATGTCCTTATAAAGTATATTAGCACAGAAAAGGATCTCAACTTTTTCAAAAAGGCTCTTGGAAAGTTTCTCGAAAAATCCGATAGTCAAACGATCAGACAAAGCGGCTGTTCTTAAAAACGTAATTCTAGTAAGCACTGTAAATAACAGTACATGATACATTACTGCACTAAACATTCCTAACCTGGTAGTGGAAAGTACGAAGAACTTCTTGCTCTGATAGAAAAGGACGGGATATCTGTACTTCACATGTAAAGTGTATCTCCCTCTTTCTAGACCGTTATCTAACTCCGGGTTTTCATCCATCAGTATCCGACCGTACAACTGGGGTTGGGTCTTGTTAGGTGAATAAGTTACACAGATTTGTTTGTCCGCAATAAACTCCTACTTTCTCAGCACGTACACGCTACACAGTGCAATACAGGCACATATTTCAATTCTTTACCCTGTAGTCTCAAAACACTGAACATTTGATCCTGACAACCAAGAAAGATCAGAATAAAGAACAAACTTTTCTGAAGGTAGGGAAAGCAGCAACCCTCATCCACACAATGAAAGGCTCGTTAAGAAAACCGTTGTTGGACGGGTTCTCTGGGTCGAGCTCGTAGGGGGCTACTGACCAGGAGGGGGGCTTTACTGTGCCTGGTTAGGGGGGTGTTTTTATGTAATGTTTTAGATTTGTAATAAACATATGTAATGCTTTACATTTGTAATGTTACGTGTGTTTATTATAATTGGCAATTACTTAGGGGGAGGTGTACGAATACCTCACCCCTAACCCTCCTTAGGAACTGGTACTATGTTAGTGGCGCGTAAGTACACTAGAAGTAAACTTTAGCAAAGTTTATACACTGTACATTATCTCACCAGCTAGAGACATATCTATATATCTAGACGTACCGTTAAAACCGGACACGAGATCGTTCCCGGCAGGGTTCTTAAACTTAGTCCCGTGATCGGAAGTCCAGGCAATCCCCTCCTGAGTGAACTTTATCTCTTTCCTCTTGGTAGTCTCAGTTCCGTTCTTGTGTGTCTGAGATACCCACTCTAGCTCGAACGTGTCTGTGTACAGTGCGTGTTTAGTTATAGAGTAGCTCGAACGTGTCTGTGTACAGTGTGTGTTTAGTTATAGAGTAGCTCGAACGTGTCTGTGTTACAGTGCGTGTTTTAGTTATAGA
>JH153925.1:258743-287270 GCA_000226015.1 Mnemiopsis leidyi | reverse complement strand
GAACAGTGATTTCGACATATTTACACATGAGTCCTTCACATGGTGATCCACAGCCACTTTCAAGACATGACCAAGTGTGGGTGTAAATATCTGAGTCCAAACTCATGACTTGATCTACACAGTAAACACCGTCAAAGTGTACTTGGTACCAGAACGAATCTTCATCTGCTACAAACTTTGCTGAGGTGTTCATCTTCTTGTCTATTCCTAACTCAGGGTCATTGTAACGGAGAATGATAGAGGATTCAGCCGATATTAGCTTTACTGGTCCAATAACTTGCCTTAGCACTGAAACATTCAATAACTTGATTCAAGTTTGTCACAAATAGTATTTTCCTAAAATATGATGTAGCACAAAAAATTGATAAGGACGGAAGAAAAAAAACCATGTACCAAGGGGTAAGTGATTTGATTCCTCTGATGGGATAAAAAAGATTTACTTAAAGCTTAAATGTTGACATCAAATACAGCATAGTGGCATACCTCCGTTGTCGCAATTCATTTTTAAGTTATCGTATTCGATAATAGGTGATGAAGTCGTTGGTGAAATCGATGTGAGTTCTTCATACAATCCTCCTATAACAGCAATCTCAGCGATTCCATGGTAACCGAAATCCAATAGCTTAACAACTGTTTTTGGTATTGATATCTTTAGAGAATTACCACAATTAGTAATCAAAGATACGCCCTTATTTAGAACAGATACATCAATGGCGTTGCAACCAGGATCTTCACATGACGTCAATTCACAACCATCTCCTGAACATATCCATCGGTGTGTCTCAGCATTTTCCTTCAAGCTGAGTACCTCGTCGACACAATAGACTTTTGGAAAATCCACTTCGATATACCAGGATGTAACATCGTCTGATATGTATCTTCGTGGAGTTTCTATTCCAAGTTCGGACATGAGGTCATTCAGTAAAACAGATGTCGTGGCAGTTTGGACAGGAATTTCGTTTTGTATTTGATGTTTTATGACTGGAAAGTTTGCCATATATTAATTATCCAATCAGCCTACATTTTACCGTTACTTTTGATCCCCTTTCAGTCTCAAAAGCTAGAAAAATCAGTAATAATGTCAATTGAAATAATGGCATAACATTTTTACCTTGTTTGCGACCAGTGATAGAAAACTCAGATATTTCAAAATAATCGTAGCCCAAAGTTTCGGCATTTTCCTTAGACATCGATAATCTAACACCGTCCCCACAGTTTCCTGGTACCTGTGTATTCGATAGACCTTGGCAGTTAGCAGGCAAGAATCCAGGTAGATCGGTGCCTTTTGTGTTGAGAACAGTTATATCGACATATGAACACATAAGTCCTTCACATGGTGTTCCACAGCCACTTTCCAGACAAGTCCAAGTGTGAGTGTAGATATCTGAGTCCAAACTCATGACTTGATCTACACAGTAAACACCGTCAAAGTGGACTTTGTACCAGAATGAATCTTCATCTGCTACAAACTTTGCTGAGGTGTTCATCTTCTTGTCTATTCCAAACTCAGGGTCATTGTAACGGAGAATGATAGAGGATTCAGCCGATATTAGCTTTACTGGTCCAACAACTTGCCTTAGCACTGAAACATTCAATAACTTGATTCAAGTTTGTCACAAATAGTATTTTCCTAAAATATGATGTAGCACAAAAAAATTGATCTTCATCTTCTTGTCTATTCCTAACTCAGGGTCGTTGTAACGGAGAATAACGGACGATTCAGCTGATATAAGATGTACTGGTCCAACAACTTGTCTTACCACTGGGTAAACATAATTTCATTAAACATCATCCATTTGAAACTTGATGAAAGTGCCAACTTACGTTGAATGTCTTTTGTATAATGATAAAGTGAACATTAAAATTTAGCTTAGGTTGATATAAATGGATATGAATTATCAAACAAGTTAGTGACACTGACAAACATAATGATAAATCTAATTTAAGTGGAAAGTTTTTCAGTAAACCAAGGCAGCGTCTACTGGATCATAAATAGCAATTAACGGTGCAATGCTCATATCTGTAAATATGGCAGCCAAGGTTAGCTATAGTATATAATAAAGTAGAATATTTTGATTCGACTTACTCAACTTTGGACATTTTACTTCAAGGTTGACCGGGTCATAATATGCCAACGAGGTCGGTGTTGGCTCCATGTCAAATAGTTCTCCAACCACAACAATCTCTGATATCCCATGATAATCGAACTCCAGCACTTTCCCGCCCGTTTCACTTATCGTTATCTTCAGTGCATTTCCACAATCTTCCGGCAGATTCTCTTCGGATAAACCTTCTTTTACAACCGATACTTCCATTTCATCACACTGGGAAACTTTGCACGTTTTCTGTTCACAGCCATCATTGGAACAACTCCACCTGTGGGTCTCATCATTTCCGTTAATGCTAAGAACCTCATCAATGCAGTATATTCCAGAAAAACTTACTATGATAGACCAAGATGTAATGTCGTCTGATATGTATCTTCGTGGGGTTTTTATTCCAAGTTCGGACATGAGGTCGTTGAGTACCGTAGATGTACTGGCAGTCTCTACCAAAATCTCGTTTTTGATTTTCTTATTCAGAACTGAAGAAGTTGTAAGCATCTATATTTTTGAGATAACCTATTAACCTTTTACAAATACATAATTAGTAGTAAGTACTTATACTATACATATAGGTCATAGGGTAAGCATGGTGTGTAAAATATGGACTTCTTCCTCAGTTTTATGATGAATAGGACTAAAAGAGTTGTCACGTGGATCTGATAGCATTCATCAGAAAACTGATAGGGTAACACGCAAACGTTACTACTAACTATCCTTTGTCGCTGTTTTTTGTCTGCACTACAATTACTTTGCAGAGATCCTCGTTTAATAGCATTCCTAACAAAATTATGAAAATCTTCAAAGCAATTGTATGTATCAACAAGTTTAGTAATCGTTCGGGCTACCTTGTCTTCGGCCAGAGACGGAAAACTCAGAAATTTCAAAATAGTCGTAGCCCAAATTCTTAGCATTTTCTTTTGACATCGATAATCTAACTCCATCTCCACAGTTTGCTGATAGAGTTGTGAACCCCTTACAGTTCGAAGAATTTCTCTTCGAAAGATCTTGGAAATTGCTGTTGAAAACAGTAATATCAACATATGAACACATAAGTCCTTCACATGGCGCCCCACAGCCACTTTCTAGACAAGTCCAAGTGTGAGTGTAGATATCTGAGTCCAAACTCATGACTTGATCTACACAGTAAACACCATCAAAGTGGACTTGGTACCAGAATGAATCTTCATCTGCAACAAACTTTGCTGAGGTGTTCATCTTCTTGTCTATTCCTAACTCAGGGTCGTTGTAACGGAGAATGATGGAGGATTCAGCTGATACAAGATTTACTGGTCCAACCATTTGTCTGAGTGCTGTAAAGATAGATTCAATTGTTATGCATACAAATTTAAATTCATACGATAAAATGAACGTTTATTTATAGTCAATCCATTCTCATTCGGTTTCATATTTAGCTTTTGTTTGTCTTCGTTTGGCGATCGCAATCATGATAATGTAATTTGAAATCGACCTGAACTGACCAATTTTTTCGCATTTCGTTTCTAGTTTCACATTATCCAATGATGAAATAGAGGTTGGCGTTGGAGTTGCTCCTTCGTATGGATCTCCTATAACAGCTACCTCCGAAATTCCATAATAATCGAAATCCAAAACTTTGCCAGATGTTACTGGTATAGATATCCTGATTGCATTTCCACAATTGTCCGATGGATCAATGTTAAGAAGATCGTTTTCCATCACAGACACTTCAATGTCGTAACAATTGGACTCCTTGCACTCTAACAATACACAGATATTGTCCCAGCATCCCCAGTTGTGAGTTTCAATACTACCCTTCATACTCAATACCTCATCCACACAAAATATGCCTGGTAGTTCCACTTCGAAATACCAGGATGTAATATCGTTTGATATGTATCTTCGTGGGGTTTTTATTCCAAGTTCAGACATGAGATCGTTCAAAACAATCGATGTCTTGGCGGATTGGGGAGGTATCTCACCATTTATTTGGTGTCTCACAACTGCGAAAAATATCTTCAATGGTGAGGTAACGGACGAAATAGAATGAAGTGATAACGGTAGTTAATTTATTTCGAGCAATTCTCTGAGCACTAACCTATGTCATACATAGCAAATATGTTGTAAGATACTATATTGGAAAGGTCAATTTAGTCATTGTCTAAGAGTAACTTTGCTAAATAGGCATCAGTTATGAAAAAGATTCAAGATCCGCGATGGTTTACAAAAATAAGCAGCGCCAATGAATATATCTGTTTAGTATACCTTGCTCTGCAAGTTATTCATCGATGCGATTAACCACAGCATTTGAAAACTTATGTTGAGTGTTGACTACTGCAGTACTCTTATCTTACTTCTAAAAAAGGAACGAATAAATGCATCATGATTTGTTTTTGAGATGAGAATGTGGTTGTTATATTATGATTAGTAATGATAAGTTACGAAGTTCTTACCTTGTTTTCGGCCAGAGACGGAAAACTCAGAAATTTCAAAATAGTCGTAGCCCAAAGTTGCAGCATTTTCTTTTGACATTGACAACCTCACTCCATTCCCACAGTTTAATGCGTCATCCACAGGGGTTATATCGTCACAGTTTCGAAGCACTGTTTCATCTGGACCGTTGACCTTTGCTTTTAAAAACAGTTATATCGACATACTGACACATGAGTCCTTCACATGGAGCCCCACAGCCACTTTCCAGACAAGTCCAGGTGTGAGTGTAGATATCTGAGTCCAAACTCATGACTTGATCTACACAGTAAACACCATCAAAGTGGACTTGGTACCAGAATGAATCTTCATCTGCTACAAACTTTGCTGAGGTGTTCATCTTCTTGTCTATTCCTAACTCAGGGTCATTGTAACGGAGAATGATGGAGGATTCAGCTGATATAAGATTTACTGGTCCAACAACCTGTCGCAAGACTGAAAAATGTTTTTGTTCTAGCAATTAAGTATGTAAAAATCATTTAATCTATTTTTATGATAATTATTAGGCAGTGAACAGTGAAAATTCAAATCTTTTTAACTCACAAGTGACCACGAAAAGATTTCATATGCTAGGGTTATCGGCAAGTGCCAAAACGAATCCAACTTCAGTAGTTGCAGCATTTAATAAGCTTTGATCAATTTAGAGTTTATTAAATTGGACACAAATTTGGCATTTGACGTGCTTAACTTCTTATCATTCTCACCTAAGTTCGGACATTTTGCTACCAAGTTTTCAGGTTCCAATGCGACCGTTGTTGTGGGTGTCGGATCCATTTCTAACAAGTATCCTATAACAACAATCTCTCTTAGGTCACTATAATCAAAATTCAAGAGTTTGTCATCTGCTTCTGGAATCATCATCTTGAGCGAATTTCCACAATTTTCAGGTGTGTCTGCGTCATTCTCTTTCAAAACTGACACTTCTATATTGCTGCAACTGGGACCCATGCACGGGATTACTCCGCATGCATCTTCTTCCGAGCATTCCCATCTGTGATTCTCAGCGTTTTCTAGCATGCTCAGTATCTTTTCGACACAGTAAACTTCGGGGAAGCTTAACTCGATAAACCAAGAAGAGATCTCGTCTGATATGTATTTACGTGGACTTTCTATTCCTAGTTCGGGAACAAGATCTTTCAGGGAGGTAGATGTACTAGCGGATTGGATAGGTATTTCGTTCTCCAATTCGTTATTTAAAACTGAAAAACTAGCATTAGTGATGTTATAGTCTAGTTACTGCTGAATTTAGGTTATCATAATACTATAAATACAATTTATCGAATAATTCAAAATGGATGAACTATGGACGTATATCATATTCATGGATCAATGTTAGATTCATAATGTTTATTACCTTGTTTGCGACCTGTAACAGAAAACTCAGATATCTCGAAATAGTCATATCCCAAATCTCTGGCGTTTTCTTTGGTCATTGAGAGCCTTACTCCATATCCACAATTTGCAGGAACACGCGTAGTTAAACCATCACAGTTGAAGGACACTTTCATATCTCCATCTTGGTCACTGTCGCTAAGAACAGTTATATCGACATATTTACACATGAGTCCTTCACATGGAGTCCCACAGCCACTTTCCAGACAGGTCCAAGTGTGAGTGTAGATATCTGAGTCCAGACTCATGACTTGATCTACACAGTAAACACCATCAAAGTGTACTTGGTACCAGAACGAATCTTCATCTGCTACAAACTTTGCTGAGGTGTTCATCTTCTTGTCTATTCCTAACTCAGGGTCGTTGTAACGAAGAATGATGGAGGATTCAGCCGATTTTAGCTTTACAGGTCCAACAACTTGTCTGAGTACTGAGAGTGCAATAAAGTAAGATTGAAAATATTTGATGTCATTTTACGTCAAAAGCCATAAGGTTCTTAGGATTAAGTGTTTCTCTAAAATTCGAAGCCCTACTTGACATATGAGCATATATACGGCTGATTTTTTTTAAAACTCCCTAATGAATGTGGAAACTGGAAGGGAACATATTTCAGGGCCTCATTTCGAGTAAGTTCACTGATTGATTACGAATGTGTTATGTTGTTGCGGGTGGGCCAAAGTATCAGCATGATGTGTACGGAGCAGATAATTGAACGGACACGATTTCCACTGAAAGTCAATTCAGAAAATTCATGGACCGGCACTGTGCCGAGTCGGGCATGATCCGAAAACCTCAGATTTATTCACTGATCGGTGTATAATTTGGGCGGGCAAGACAGGGCACTAGGGCAGATAATAAGGTTTTGGAACTGGGGCAGTGAGGCATTGTCTCTGACAGAGTAACTCGGTCAGTAAAAGGTCAATGCAAATGTTAATAAGTTATACTAAGTGATGAGGTGTTCTGGTGTTATTTAGCCCAAAAATTCAAAAATTATGTGTTATTGTTAGCTTGAAAGGTTTTTAAGCACAGAAGAAAAACCTAACAATAGCTTATTTATTATTATAAGACTTATGTTGGGCACAAAAAGACGTGTATGAAAATATATGAGAGTAACTAAGTAATGATACATTCCTGGCAGTAAATTCCTACTTGTATATAGGAAGGTTTAGGAGTCTGTGATTTCTTGGCATAGCATGTTTTTGTTCCATTGATTTATTTGTAAACAAAACTTTTCATACTGGTATACTTAAAATTGGTAATTGCTTACCTAGGTTTTGGCAATCTTTTCCGACTACGGCCAATTCTGCAATTTCAAAAAAGTGATAGCCAAGTGCCTTTGCATTTTCTTTAGAAATTGAAATTCTCACAGCATCTCCACAGTTTACAGGTAACATTGCAGATTCAACTTGTTCATTTTCCCTCAAAACGGTGATATCAGCAAATCTGCATATCACCCCGTCACAGGACTGTGCACAGCCATTCCCGTCACAGTACCAGGTATGAGTGTAGATGCCCCTGTCCAGACTTAACACTTTGTCGACACAGCGTGTACCATGGAAGTGAACCTTGTACCAGAACGATTCCTCATCCGAGACAAACTTGGCAGAGGTGGTCATATCACCGTCTATACCTAACTCAGGGTCAAAGTATCGAAGTATGATGGATGATTCCGCTGATTTGTAGGAAAGTTCACCGTCCATCTTCTGGCGTTGTGATGGTTGGGATGATTCTGAAAAGTATCTTTAAATATTGAATAGCTTAAGCAATAATACAATTTAGGGGGAAGGAAAAAACTAACCAGGACTAAAATACAATAATCAATAAAAGCTGCCATGCAGCTTCTCTTCTTTCTCAAACTGTAGCATAAGGTCAATGTCTTCAGAGATTAAACAGCCTTTGATCAACTTCGGACGATCAGCTTTTTGCAGACATTTGTCTACTCCGTTTTTCAGCTTTGTGCAGGGATGCTTTGTGCTTACCCGAGTGAACAGATCCAAAAAGTAAGATTACAGCACCCACGAGAATTTTTACTTTTGCCAACATCAAAATAAAAAGACCTATACACTTACAGTGGAATGGTTAGCTATATGATTTTCTAAAATGAACTTTTCTACTGAAAAGACTATAAGCTTATAAAATTAAAAGTTGTATAACTGACCGTAATAAAAACGATCATTTGAGATTCGCAAAAAAGCAAATTTAAAGAGTGCTGTTTTATAAACATGATGCATGTCAATAAAAGATTCGTAAAAGTGAGCCTGAAGATATTTAATCCGTTAATACTCCATCACCAAACTTTTGCATGCAATTTGCGGACGTATTAATATCCTGAATCAGAGAAGCAAACTGGAGCAAACAAACAGTCCAAATCTACAAAAAGATGTTTAGATTTAAACAGCTTCCTATCTCACATTTTGAAATTCTGTGTTCCAAAATTGCATAAATTATCCATGCTCACTTTAACCGGACATGAACAAAAATATTTCTTCACGAAACATCGCCATGAACCTCGAGTTAGCATACTAGATCAAGAAAACTGCTGGGACAAAGTTTGGAAACTTCCGTGACCGGTTGAGAAGCTTTCCGTGATTGTCAAAGAAATTTGATTATCCAGAATGGCCTGGCGGCCCTGGACTCTGGAGATCATTTGTCAGAAAATATGAAATATGACTCTTCCTTGAACCTTGACACTGCCATGGTATATTATGGTTAGTCAACGTCTCAGTGAGTTTACCAATAGTTTACCTGATTTATAGTGATCGTTCTTTGATTAGTTTGTTTAGTGTTACTGTTTTTTGGATTTATGTCAACAATATTACAATAACAATCTGGTGGTATTGAATCTTGATTATGAATTGCAATCGTTTAAATAATCTTACTGCTTTACTGCTCTTTAATAATACATGGAAGAATCACGGCTGGCAAATTGTGAATCCACTTCAAACAGTGTCCTTTTATTCACAGTTTACAGTTTACTTGCCAAATTGTGTTGTGTAATTTTCTGAATCGACATTTTTGCTATCGACCAGACGGATGCAGTTCTAATTCACAAACGTCTGCATTCTGTCGAATTGTTTGTGTTGCAGCTGTAATTGGAAGCCACCCGGAATTGCCATACTAAGCCAAGACATTTGTCACCAAACATTTGATTTTTAACACCTCAATAAACACCTTAATAATAACATGGTTGTAAAATTCTTGCGGAGTGTTTCAGGTTTGTTTGTCAATAAAACACCTGTTTCCGGTCCCACGAAATGCGGCTAAAGAGAAATAAGATCGATTTTAAGCCATTTCCGGTCCGGTATAAGGCAAAATCCTGGACCAGTCGGGTTTGGTAATTGATTAAATTTTGTTCAAAATCCAATAGAAAATTTCATTATGACTTTATTATACTGTGACGGTCAATGAAACAACGACTAGTTCATTACAAAATCTAAAAATTAACTTTTTATAAAACTTGGCATGACTAAAATAGTTACAAACCTAAACGATGAAAGCAAGAAAGAGTACACCAAAATTCCTCTCAATGTAGGTTTAGATTCGATGCCAAACTTGAATAAAAGGTTAAACTTAAAGTTAGCTTCTCACAGTGCTGCTCCTTCTCAAAAAAGAATACATCTACACTACATTACGTCATAAGCTGAAGTAGACGAGTTGAGCTGCAATCCTTTAAATACGTCTACATAAATAAAAATCGCAAATTTTCTTATTACTCGAACGTAGATACGTAGCCAGGGTGGTAAAAATCTAAAAACGTAAAATAAATTAATCTAAATGTTCGCCGAAATACGTCGACTCGATAAAGCGGTTACAAATGATTTTTAGTTTTATAGTGGATTCTTGAGTTAGATTATGCAGAAAAATATCACACTTTTTGAATAGTTTATTTTGTCATTTGTATGTTGAGCTCCCGATTTTTACATCTTTTAATCAACCAGCATCTTTTTTCGAGGTTAATTGTTACACCGTTATACCTTCAAATTTTATAGATCAAGGCTCTCTCAACAGTTGGTGAAATATAAACCAAGTTCAAAACCGTGTAATCTTCAGATGCACCACCGGATCAATTAGATTCTGACGCAATAATTATCCCAAGAAATTCATCAAATTTTACCGCTGTCCAGCACTCTAGAAGCGTTTTAGTATCTTGTAACGAAACTCGAAAAGTAAAGACACGTGACGAAGTCAACTGCAAGAGGAGGATCCATCAGTTCTCTCTTCCACAGAAGCACATTCGACACAGGTCATAACACCGATCATGCTATAAGATGTGCGATGTCATTGCTTGTAGTTGTATTGTTGGGAGGCTTCAGATTCTCGGTCGGATCCGTTGTGTACACCGCAGGTAAGTCCACCGGATGGGAGAGTGTGTCGTCTGTCTTGGTTTCCATGGTGACAGGTTCTTTGAGTGGAGATGAGTGATCTGTGTCGGTGTCGGTTGTAGGGTTGCTAGGCTGGTTGTTAGGCTGGGTTACCGGTTGGATTTCCTCCACTGCTATTGGTACAGAAACGTCCGGCTTCGGCTTCATCACTGTTGGAGGCGACGTTTCTGAAGGGGTTCAACTGTTAGAGTCAGATTACTTAATGGTAGTTTACCAAGAGTTTGCCAAACTTTTCATGTAAGATTAAAGAGTTTTCTGGGTAGGTAAATTGGCAAACTACAATTTAGGTGAAGATATGTTAATTCCAACATACAATGTGGAATATTGGTTATCAATTGACCGATTCAAATGAAAGGCTCCACTAAAGGTTGATCTGTCCAAAAGTTTAGGTGAAAAAAAGGGAATTATAATGCACTGTTACGTAGTATTTCTGCTTTAAAAGGCGAGAGTTAAAATTTAAATGCTGTAAAGTATGAAACATTAAAGGGAATGAAGTAATCAGACTTTCACTCAGACTTTCAAGCAATTTTTAGATTTCCCCTTAGTTGAACAGTAATTAAGAATCACTAGAAATGCTTTCCCATCATTTCGGGAGATCGAATGAATCACGCATGACAAAACCTTCTTACTATATCATTTCAATGGTTTTAGGAATCCTACACTCGGAGGAAACCGCCTGCTGAAACTGAAATTACCACCATTTGTAAATATCAAAACTGTAGTCCCGTTGCCTAAGTAACGACGATGGGTCGAGATTCACGTTTTCATGCAAGCAGCGTTTAAAAATACTCCACAAGGAAATAAACACCATACCTCTGCTAGTTTGATAAGACATCCCATCATCATCCAACCCATCCATTTCGTTTTTCCCCATCTCCAACGGGAATGGAAGCTCCATCTCAGATTGAGCAAGCACAAACACCTAAAAATGGTAAACTTGAAACTGTAATCTGATTTCGTTTGAATATCGATTCGTTCATCCTACATTCAAGAGGTGCCTTAAGATTTTTGAGATACTATTTTGATAGACGATTTAAACTTTAAGATTTTGAATAAGAAATGTTTCACTAGAAAAATGCAATTATCATTTTGGAGCGAAGTTATACCATAAAACGTGTCAAAATTTGTGCAATTGATGAAAGAATGGAACACTTTGACGTACTTTATCGTTCGGCCTAAGTTTTGCATCGTAGGAAGGAGCTGTTGTTACGTAACGGTCCTCGTTGTGGTTGTCCCTGGCCTTTGTACTTTTTCCTGCGACAGAAATTGTCAGTTGTCAGCAGCCATATTGAAAAACAGATTGGCTCATGAAGAACAAAATTTCGAAATATCAAAAACATCCACATTAGGTCATTAGCTTTTCCGAATATATTAAGTATAATTTTTCATTCCTTAATTCATGGTCAAAATACCCAGTAGCTTTATCGAATATTCATTGTGAAGGAACAATGACAGTTTGTCGAATTGTTCAAAGACCGCGATTTTATAGAACACGAATGATGAAATGTATTGTTGATTCACTAATTATAACAGTGTTCTGGGAATGTCTTTACTATCACAGATTCCTGTGTTATTTGGCTATTAGTGTAATCAATAGCCAAATTCTTAAAGATTATTGACCAAGCGTCGAATTATGCCTTATATTATAACGTACCTTTATTTGCCCATTGATAGCTTCTGTACAATCCGAGAGCAAGCATCGAGTAGTTGTGAAGTAAGTATACAAACAACTCCCCGTAAACCTGCAGAATCGATAAAGATGTGAGGTTTCTGATCCTAGTCAGTGAGTCAGTGAGTCAGGTGCATGGATCAAACATTTAATCAAAGATGAATAGTGATGCACATTTCCCTACACGTCATGAGTAATAAGCTATGGCGCTTAAGCAACAAAAGATCATATAGAGAACGGTATTTTGGGAAGATCGCACATAGCCTACCCTAAATCTGGAGAATCTCTCATCTCGCAGGGAGATCTGGGCTATTCTGCAAGACATTCTCGTTCTAAGCCAGGGCTGGTAGTACATCACATCATCCTCACTGTTTTCTGAAGATTAAAATTGTTGATATGATCGGAATGTGATTAATAACCAAAAACTGCACGATTATTGATTAACTGCATGGAAAAATCAATAGTTTAAACTAGTGCAACACTACAAATAAATCATATTTATTTTGTCCCTGACTGAGATGTAGTCACACATTGATTTTAAATTTATTCCCATCGAAAATACCTCTTCTTTTGTCACCTGACCATTTGAGAAGAACTATTGAACTTCAGAACATTTGATCAATAATTAATGTATTGAATTGATTCCTTTTCAAATATCAGTAGTTTTTATGTCGAAAGTGTACGTTTGAAATAACTACTTTCTCACCTGGCAAATAGTTGTCAGCAGTTTCGTTTTTGTGGCTGTTACCAATACCAGTAATCAATGTTCTGATAATGCTCATCAGTTTCTCGTTGTAGAACGTCTAAGGATGTGGTGTTTTAGAGCCTGTATGATCTTTGTTATGAATAGGACAATAATGTTCATAAGCATCCTCATCATAACTGATTAGGTACTAAGAAGATGATCCCATACATTATAATCCTATTCATAACAAAGATTTCGAAGAATTCTTCCTTTTCAGTTCAATCACAGATTCCTTGTACTTAATCATTTTTTGAAGTTATAACACAAGGTTGCTCTATCAAGTGATCGGGTAGAACTTTAGTGATCTATTCGTAGGTAAATGTTGATAAATTACAAACACACCAATCATTCAATAAATAATATTTGCAGATTATGAAAGACAGTAGCAAACACGTATTATGAACCCGGTAAAAGATTAAAGAAAGATGGGTAGTACTTGAAGCTGCAAAGGAAGAAGCGCAGAATATAAGGATGTTTAGAATACAGGAGGTCGCTTTAAAAGCTTAACTCCTTGTAGCTCTATAGCGAAGTTACAAAGAGTTGTGTGTATAGTGCAGATTTTTATGAACATTGAAGGGTTCAAGCTTTCGCTGTATACAGCATTTTCATGAGTGTTAAGTTGAGGTTGGGATATAAGGTACTACTTTCGAACCCTTGAATAATGAATTTCTATCTACGGAAGTGATCAGAGCTATTTTCAAGCAATTCTGCGAATATTTAGCGATTTTGTCCAAACAAATTTTGCCATGGATAGCAGTTTTATATAGCTGCTTTGCGATGAATGGCGGTTTTTCAAAGCAATTTTGCGATGTGTAGCGACTTTTTGGTAGCTATTCTGCAGTTGCTTACATCACGGTCTCCGTTGATCACGAGAGATAAGAGGGAATCAAGGACGGACACTATGAAAGCTTGGCCCCGGGAAAAGGGCAGTGACATTTGGAGGGGAGAGGTCGATGAAAACGACTCCTGACTGTGAGCCATCATGAATTGGACATTGGTATCAGACACTGAAAAACAAGATCATGCTTTGTTACAGACACACAGCAAACATTCAGTTAATCGTGATTTTTATGTGTAGTCCAGTTAATCGTGATTTCTATGTCTAGTAGTGTGCACCATCTTACATTCCGTGGATTGCACTGGACCAGTGGTTTGATATGAAAAGCTTTTTGATGATTCAGGAGCCAAGCATTGCGCATTTATGCATGTTCCTAATGTATCATATATCCACGAAACTATGTTTAATGCATTTATGTATCCATGTTTTACATGTGTTATGCACCCATTGCCATAGTATATTGATTCATCACAATTTAATGGCTGCCAAAATTACTTAAGCATGTCAATGCAATCCCCTAAGAACTAAGCATGTCAATGAGTCAATGCAATCCCCTAAGAAGTGCTTTAATACACGTGAAGCATGCAACGAACACTCTTTACCAATGACAGAATGGCATCCAGGACAGAAACAATAAAGGCTTGCCCCCGGGTAAATGGCAGTGCCATGTACAGCGCTCCAACACTCGAATCTTTCGACTTTTCCATGAATTGCACGTTCGAATCGTTAACTAGGTAAATGTGGTGGAGTTATAAGGTTAAATCATGTTCCAATCGTTAACTAGGTAAATGTGGTGGAGTTAACCTTCGAATCGTTAACTAGGTGAATGTGGTGGAGTTATAAGGTTAAATCATGTTGACATGTTGGTCCTTCTGAAGCTATATGTTGGAATACAAGGATTCACTTTCAAAGAATGTTAAATTGAAAACTATCATAGTGTTTTGCGATGAAACTTTTTTGCGGACTGGTTATCTGTTCAATAAGAAATAAAAACACCACATCATTCATATTTAAATACAGGTAGTAATAGTTGAATAAAGTTAAACACATCCAAAATCCAATGATAACTTATTTTTTAACTCGAAACAAACATATCGAAAACGCTTACCTATTTCTGATATAATGGGGATTTGGGCCCGATTTCTGATGGGCTTTTCCGAAAGTCGATACTTAGTTGTGTTGCTCGTGTCTGAGCTCTCTGTTCCGCGACATCCTTTAATCTGATAGGAGGATTTGATTTAAAGGATCGGTCAGAATTGTTACAGACTTAAGCATTAAAGACGTAAAAAGTAGCATTGTAATGTAGGTGATTTTAAGTTTAACTGAGAATTAGGATCAGTTGGTACGCTTTTCGACTAAACCCCTTGCAAAGTTGTGATTATCTCCTATGAGCAATATTAAGTAAAGTAACATTTGCATTTTTATCCTTAATTTAGTCTGTCTTTCCCTCCATGTGTTTGTCTGTATGTGTTTGTCTGTGTGTATGTGTGTCGTCATGGCGGTCTTCCTAACCGAGGTTAGGAAGACCGCTGCACGACACACATACAGACAAACACACAATATACAGACAAACAGACAAACACATATTCACACATCATCATGTATTCATGTGAACTGTGTCAGGTGTCTTTGTGTGTACATCCCGTATAATTGTCAGAGGTTGCAAATGCAAGCACGTTCTGAGGATAATGGGTCATTAACGCTGCATCACGTGCCGAGGCAGTGTTACATAGAGCACCTAGATACCAGACTGTATGTGCGTGTGTTACCTAGGCAACCCATTATCTAGACAATACACACCAAGATACATTATGTAGATCAGTCCCCTCTATCTCTCTCTGTCCCCCGGCTCCCTCCCTGCAACACCTTGGGAACTCACCCTATAGTGCCACTTCAATATAATATGTCTTTAAGAACTCAAGGAACGTATAAGAGAAAATGGCCTTATATTATAAGAATATAGAAGGACCAATTGTACGAACTAATTAAATGTTCTATCGTCTACAATACCGGAGGGAACTCCTCAAAGCATGGTGTATTACAGGATTACAGGAAAGCATAATCATCTATCTTATAAAGTAAGGCTTAGAAAAAAGAAACTATAATGGAACACTGTATAGACTATTTGTTTAAGCGGAGCATTATTTATAAGTCGCATGATCAATTTATTGTGATGGTTTGTAATTTGTATAGACTATGTTAATGGGCGTCATGCAAGACAGGAATACCAATAGTTATAAGCATGCTCAACAAGGATGTTTCTTGCAAGCCATTTTTACAGTGTGGAGTCACAATCCATGGTCATGTTAGTAGTAGAGTATGTCATAAAAGGCTCTCACTATATCAAAAATATGGATAATGATGATAGACATTTAATCTGAAACAATTTTTCTTCAAATCACATTGAGAACATGATTGTTTTTGATCAATTTTTTTATCCATGACATCCCAGTCATATGATGCCAATTTGCCTGAAACTTTGCGTCTACAAAGAATATTTTGTACCCGAAGAAGTGAGAGCTGCTCTATGTAAAACAAGTACTCCTTCATAAAAAACTTGTGTACCTGGAGGAATGACAGGATAGTTTCTTTGTCGACCAGATTAGGATCAGTGGCTTTACTTTGTAGAGCGGAGGAGAGGATGAGGCACATAAGACAGTTTTGTACTCCAGCTGAGATGACATCTTCTCGACGGATAGGAGAACCCTGCAAAAATCATTTTTTGTTTTATCGAACATAACAATGACATAACTTAGACGAGAATAAAACTTATATTGAATCAATTTACAATCTCGAGTTTCCACTTTTCAAAATAGCATCTTGAATCATTCGTTCTTTTTAAACTCTACTTTAACATATTCTGTCATATTGATACTGTTAGTTAATAAGGGTACATTCAATCACCTCCATGAAATACACATCCTGGAACTCATCAATGTCTTTCCACTCCTTCTCAATGTACTCCTTTTTACCCAAAAGAAGAACTTTCTTCACTTCTGTTGTTGGAAGGTTGCTATTCCGGAGGGGTAACAGTAAATTCCTGAGACCAACCGTGGGGGCATTGTTGTCACCAAATACGCAAACAATGATGTGATCTGAAATGATGGTTGTTTGATTCTTATATGACCATTTCACTTTCGGACTCTTCATAAGTCTACTTTAGTGCAGAATTGTGCCTAATATATATGCTCTATAAAATGAATCATGTTTTTTACCAGTGAGAGTAGCTACATCTTCTTTTGTCATAGTAACTTCTTCCAGAAGACAAGATTCCCGCCAATGGAAGGTTCCTGAGCCGTCCAGAGTGAGTCGCTCGTCCATTTTCGCTCTTTCTTCTTGTGAGAGTCTTTTCCAGTATGGTACATACTCACTCCTGAAAAGATTCTGTATAATAAATTCTATATCACATACAGTAAAGTACATACTCATTCCTGAAAGATTCTTCATAATAGATTCTATAATCTATTGATCTATATCGCAAAAATTGTAATGAAACTGCACTGAATAAAAATAGCTGGCAAATTGTCAAGCAATATCGATGTATGCCAAAACTTACTGCTTTTTCCGTTTTTTCTTTGGCACAGTGGTGTTAGCATTTGAGTTTGTTCGACTATTCGTGTACCCAGCTGAAAAACCATTCATGAATAAAGGTTCTTTATAATGTTTTAAGTTAGATGCTTCTTACCTGATTTTCTGCTAGATGACGGCCTTTTCACTATATACATCGTTTAATTTTAATTCATAACAAGATAGTAGATAAAAACAAACTGAATCGGTGCAGCCGAAAGTTTTAGCATGAAACATTTTCCAGTGCCAGAAAACGGCAGAAGGTTGCTTTTGCGTTAAGCCTGTTCAATTCTAAATTAAACTGTAATTTTACAAATAGATGAATATCACACTTTTCATCATGGACATATAAGCTTCTTAAATGTATTCATTTTCAATCTGCCAAGTGGAATAGTATCGACCATTGAACTGATTTCTATTATTTTCGTGAAAATTTGCTTCCCTCCAAATGCCAAAATATGAAAATAACTCAGTAATCCAAAATAGTAAACCTAATGCTCATCTGTTGATAACATAACACAAAAGTCATAAGTGCTAGACTAATTAGCTATTTCACAATATAACTTGACAACTACGTAACGATAGTGCAAACCCTTATATATACTTGGAATAGAATTCTTACAGTCAACACAATGAATAAAAGTGTGTAAATCCCTTGTGTGTGTCATGCATAGCTAAGCTATTGCATTTTGTGAACGGTGATTTATTAGAATATTATTGAAGCTTTTTCTGCACATGTATTCTTACCGATACCAGGCATAGCTATAAAAATTTCAGTGCGGTCTATCGAAGACACTGTTCGATGGATGAATCATTAAAGAAAAGGAAAGAATTTAGTGTTTAATGATTCAAGATTCTTACGGAGGGTAAAAGATGTTATAAACAATAAAGCGATGAGCCTAAGCTCGTCTAAAATATTCAGTTTTCCAAGAAAGATAAGCTTAATGAATTTAACTAAAATTTGTGCTTTTCAAAGGCTTTATTCATGGATTACAGAAAAAATAAATAAATAAAAAGACTTACAATCGCTTTTGTCACAGGTGCATTTTACGATCTCTGACTGAATCGCATACTCATGGCATTTAAAGCAGAACAGAGCAGCACTGAAAAAATATTAATTTATAATTTGTAAGTGGACAAAATTTTGTGCTTTGCGGTGGTTGCAAGGGCATTAAAAAGTTATGGTATGTGAAATTTGTTCATAGGATTTTTTGAATGACAAAGATGTGCGTTTTTCACCGAAAAAAAATTAATTGAAGTTTCCCGAGAAAATTTTTCCTTCCCTCAAATTCGACTTTTGTACCTTTTAACTACAGTTGGGTTTTGGGCAATGAAGATTCCCTGCGTTCCTTGTCTAAATCTAAAAACATGTGGGCTTGGGTTGAACAGAATCCTGAAAAGGGGTTGCTTGTAAAAAGATCGATTCCGCTATCATCATGAAATCTACATATTGATATAAAGATGCAGAAAAGTGTGCCTAGCTGGTTGCATATTGCATATATGCAGCATATAATTGGTATATGATTAAGTCAAACATCATCCAAAAGTTGCAATATAGATATTGCAACTTTGGGAAGATTTTTGACAAAGATGTATACCAACTTTGAATACACCTACCCTGTTGAAGATGAATTTGTTTCAACTCCGATTAGCAAAATGTGAAGTTTTATCAAGCATATCCTGTAAAGTTTAGTCTATGTTAGTGGATGACGGATGTATCATTCTTATTTCAAATTGATGAACCAAATTAGATCCGACTTAAATTGTATTTCTTTCAAAGAAACACTCGTCGTTTCAATATCCAAGAACGAACCTATGGAACTTAACCTAAATCCTATCCGGTTTGGTTAATAGCAAAATAACTTACTCAGCAACTTCAGGGAAAGTCATGTCAAGGAAGTCGCTAGACAGAGATCCCGTGTAAAGCTCGTTAGAAGCTCCGTAACCGTATTCGTACTCCCAGTTTGACCTAACGTCTTTACTCTGGAAGGTTATGTTTTGATAGAAGAATAAGTAGATAGAATCAAACTTTACGTAGCAATGCACGAAATTTAGTTAAAATTCAGTAAGTTTTCTCGGCTTCGCAGTAGTGAAGGCAAAATAAAACTGGAGGAACTGGAGGATTACCATTGTATTGGTAAATAATTTCTCATGAGTGTATTGCTTAAGACCTGATTAGTCTCCTGCTCTCTTAAAGTTCAAGTCAAACTTTTATTTTTTTTTGAGAAGACTGATCTGCTCATTGATTGTTTCTTACAATTTCTTATCATCCCACACAAATGCTTATTCAAATATTTCATGTCCAAGGACCACTGTTGAACTGGGGACTTATCGTTTTCATTTTACACTTTCATTATTTATATATTGCCACCAACAATTTATCATACTATCATTTCATTCAACAGAACTCCAAACACGACGAAACAAAAATGTCAATAGAGCCATGTGGGTTAGACTAGCTAATGACACATTCACAGTAAAGATAATCGTTCTTATCAGCCAGGTTGCTGTGAAATTACTCACGTAATTGCTTGGGTGGAACGAACTCATCATTATCAGATTGGCAATCATGGTGCTGAACCCAGGACACAGGCAGCTCTTGCCGAGTAACCCCAGCTTTAACTGAAATTATCAAACTCGTTTTAGTATAACAACCTCGCTTGTCTATGTGTAAATTGCTCATCATGTCATCAAAGTCTCATTTAACTCGTCGCATAGTAGTAAGACAAAATACTGCGATACGACAGTCAAACCTTTGGATTGCTCGATAGCATCAATTATATCAATGATCGTATACGAATAATATGTCAATATGATGATGGTAAGACTTTTGTTGGGATAACGGTGGCTAACCACAACTAGGTTGTAAGATGAAGTAAATCTATGATCCTTAATTCTTCAATCGGCATTACAAGAAAACCTATTACCGAACATTCGATTATTCGAAATATATTTGATAAATCAAAGGGTTAAATATTCGACAATCGAAACGATTCAATCAATCGAAGAATTGATGATTTTATCAAATTCCAATATTTATTGATTTATTAGGTATCCCTTATCCCAATTAAAGAGACAAACTGGAGAGTATGAAATTAAGAGAATACCTCGTTGATACAAATAACTTCGTCCCCGTACAGCTGGTGATTCCAGTCAGGGACGTTGAACAAGTGCTCTTCGTTATGATAGTTTAATATCTGTATGATAACCCTGACGTCTGACTTGTAGTTCTTTATCGAGATTACCCTGATGACAAAGTTTTTTAAAATTTGTAATTGTTGCTGCACATCAATCTAGCTTTCAATCGGAATAACAAACTCACTTCGGCCTTAACAAACATGTTTCTTAAGTTTTAGTCTGATTTTCATCATAATATGTAAATTATAAGATCAAACAAATTGTCAATATGAAGATGAAACCTAAGTATATTGGCGGCATCTTCCGCGTCAGGTTCGGCTGAGTGCTTATTAGCAATAACTAAGCAAGCCTTCGCCGTGGAAAGTTTAACTCTCGCCAAGTCTGATGCCCTCAATGGACTTCCCTGATGAAAGTTGTATGTCAAAGCAATAAACATGTTAATTAAGTCTGATGCCCTCAATGGACTTCCCTGATGAAAGTTGTATGTCAAAGCAGTAAACATGTTAATTGTCCAGAACTACAGTTTAAAAGTCACAAGTCGAATTCGCTTCTTTTTCTTATATCATTGAGGAGAACTGTAGCCAGTCCTATAGGGAGGGTTTACATATAGCGGTTTTATCATGTGATAGCGTTTTTCGATATGTACTGGTCATACCAAACTATTCATTGGCCATTTGCACGATACAAAAATATTTATCATTTGACCCTTCCCAAAAAACCTATCTCTTTAGTCTATACCAATGCTTATTTAAAGTTTGGAAACAGACGACTCATGTTATACTGCACTGCGTGTGTACTTATGGGGTCTGCCATAAAATTGTTTTGAAGGAAAGAGCTGGACATACCTGATAGTACTGGCATCTGTAGAAGTTTCGGTGCATCAAATTTTGTAGGTCTTCTGGTGGGGGAATTCTGAAAATAGCTCACATAAGCGCCAGGTTTATACTTGTACACATTACAACAGTGAGAACAGATATAGGACTCTCAAGAGACAGAAAAATTACTTATATTTGTCTCACAGAAGTAAAAAATATCTGTCATAACATTTAGCAGCACTCCAAAGGGATAACTTATATTTTTCTCACTTAAATTTGGATATGATTAGAACGTCCTGACATCCGTGTTTTGGTAATGAGAAATCACGGTTTCTATCGTATGGCTAGTATATAAATCAGGACAGCTTTAATTTACAATTTGTAAGGGTTTAGGCACTTAGTTTCTATCCAATGAAATCTATTGCAACCAACATCATAACACACGTAATACCTTTATCAACTGTTTAATTGTTTAAAGATAACAGACTTACGTGTTTAAAAAGACAGCGGTAGTCTCGTGATCCTCATTCTCCGGATGCAGGAAGTCCCTCATGAAGTTGCTGACAGTGCTCGTGTTGATGTAACCACAAACCACCACATGACTAAGGGAGATAACCTTGTTTTTTTGGAGTTTTCTTATGCTGTTTTTTGTTAGCAGTGTGCAAAGCAACCACTCGAACGGTACAAATCAATTTTTGGCCATTCACGGCAATATCTTGTTATGGCGGATGAAAACAGGAAACAAGTGTTTAAAATTGTTTTCGAGGTAGCATTTGACACAACACTTTGCTTCACCGCTTATAGTTAAACTTATAAAACTTCTAGCCCTTTCTATAAAATCTTCCAATCCGGCTATAATACAGGAATTCCGCTAATTGATGTCGCACGTTTCTGGAAATACCACAACCGGTTATTAGCGCTTGAAGATAGCTCTTGGTATATTGTGTTGTAGCATTGACAACCTGCTGTTGAAAGGCCATGGAATTGTGTGATAATTGTTTGCTCGCTCGCTGGCTATCATGGCACGGGGTTATATATTGACAGTGTGCTTTCCAGGGCTTATTTCACGTGGGAAATAAGAGTGGGTTTTGTTGCGAACTTTCTTGGATACCACGTTAACAATTGTAAATTTGGAAGCAAAGAGAGGCGGACTGATATTCCTAGAGAAACCCTTGGAATAATTTTGGGATCTTCCTGATCTCTGTAAAATAATAATATGTGGGCGTTTCAGGTTAGCAAAATACTTTACACATCATGAGATACACTATGTGTGTGAATGAAGTATTTACACATGAAGTATTCTGTATCACCTGCTCTTGCTGTCATCGTAGTCGAGGGTGTAGGGCGGACTTTTCTTGAACATCTCGATCATTGCTGGACCAAATGAAGCGAATACAGCCTAGAAGAGTTAGTTTTGTGAAAGCATATGATCCTTGTTTGTGGAATCTTAAATGTTTTCGAATAGAAAGTGCAGAAAAGAGATTGAATTCAGCTTTATTTGTAACAGCATAGGTAAAGGCAGAAATGAAGATGCTTTTTCAGCGATAAGCAGTTATATCAGCAAAATATATAGCAGGATTTAAAACATTCCATTCATTCACTTGTCTATTTCTTTCTCTCCAAATAGCTGTCCAGAACGGGACTTCATGAAAATAACCTTACTCACTTACCACTCCAATGGCAATGATGAAAAGGACAATAATTTGGCAACTCATGGTCAATGGATGGAAGTCCCCGTAGCCGATAGTGGTTATTGTTACCTGAGATGGAAATAGACAAGTCAACGAACAGTGCTCATTGCCCTGCACGTGCAAGCAGAGCCCCTCTCTATAGCAACCGAGAAATGCTTCAAGAAGGGGAGCCCCACTTCCACGTGCAGGAGCCACCCCTCCAGCACAATAGCAGCGCAGGGTGCTGTACTGGAGGAGGTGGACTGTGCTCTTCTAGCCTCAGCTCACTTACCAGCCCTACTGCAATTAATACTATAACAACTAATCGGGTAGTGGTTGTTTCTGGCTTCAAGTCACCATATCCAATAGTTGAAATTGTGACCTGAGATTAATATCGATTGGTGGACTCGCGGTGGTTCAATGTTTCAACAACGAAAGTGTTATGTTAAGACAAGTAAAACATTGATGTAGGAATCCAACTCGAAATTAGGGGAAAAAGGCTGAAGCTAGGTACTTACTAATAAAAAGTACATGCACTCGAAGAAGTGGATCTTGTTGCCAGAGTCGGACATCCGTGCAGCGAGGAAATACAGACCTGCGGCCGTCAGCCAAAAACTAACGAATTGGCACAAGGTTCGTGATAGCGTGAGCATTTTACTGAAAACGAAGCGGCTTAATTTCGGGCCGTCTATGCTATGAGTATGACCAGAACTGATTCAATGAGTCCTGATCTCGAAGTGCCAAGAAGGATTAAAAAATTTGCATTGCTTCAAAGTCAAAAGGATGATTTGATACTAGAATAAAGCAATGATTCGGATGTGATAGATAATCAAACATCAAACTCGATTTCTTACTGTGAAGATATTAGTTTTACAGCTGCTATGTCGTCTCCAAATGACAGGAGTTTTAGACATCTTACAAATCGTAGCCCTGAAAGATAGTGTCAATATTATAAGTAGATATGAAATAGGAAAAACATTATAGCGTCAAATGCTTTTCTTAAATCTAGTAAGCAAAATTTCAACCAACAGAACAAATCGTTTATCAGAAAAGGTAATTTTTTAGCTATTTTCAAGCCTATTTTTTACTTACCGAGCCACGATTTTCTAATCCCAAAAGTTACCAATGCGGGGGGAATCGTACAAAAATCTATCAAAGAGCCAATTTCCACCCAAAAACATAACTTGTCTTTGGATACTATATACTGAAATTTTTTGTTTGGAATTTAAATCAATCAAAACAAAGACCCTTTATTTGTGACTAAATCTAATTTTTCCATTAATGAAATTCGAGATTAAATTGGGATTCGGTACTCTCAATTTTAAAGTTCTTGATAGGATTTGATACTTACCATAACAACAAATCTCCATAAGAAAAATATATTACAGATGAGATCAACAATGATCGTAATCTCTGTCAACTCTACACATCTCTCAATTTCCTCTGGGGTTTGCGCAGCAAATGAACCTACAATGATGCAACAGGTCAGCCAACTAGCCAAGAAAGAGAGAGTAATATAAAACGTTAACCCTTACGTCATAGCGTAATTTTTTAATTTTGAAAACTCTACAATAAATTCTTAAATTTTGGTTTTAAATGAAATTGGTCTGAAGACTTCATGATAACACCGAGGAATACCGATAGCTATTAAATATGATTGTTTAAAACGTTTATGAAAATTCGATGAAGAATACCGATAGCTATTAAGTATGATTGTTTAAAATGTTCATGAAAATTCGATGAATGATACCGATAGCTATGAGATTCATGAGTAGCTGCACCCAAGTCATTGCCCTTCCCTTTTTTGTCTTAGGATAGCTTATGTCTTCAGCAAACTGCACCACTCTCCGCTGGATATTGTATACCCGTCGAATAAACCTGATGCATTGCAATTGCTAGCGAATTAGAACGCCTAATTATTCAATTAATGGTAAGCAGTTTTTGTTGACGGAAAATTTATAAATTAGCAGAAAATTAATTAATGATAATTGATATAGTGAAAGCATCTTGCCCACCTTATGCAGCCAAAATAAATTTCTTCGCTATCTTGATCTCGCCGCCTTTTGCGCATCTTACAGTAACGTATCAAATGAACTGCAGAATTAATCGATTTTAATAAAGACTAGGCAACATGAAAATAATAATATTTTGTACATGTAGATCTGAAGACTGTCTGAATATCATCAACCTGATAGATTCAGATCGAGGATGATCCATCTGGATATCAATTCGATAATTCACTTATCTAAGATGATAATATCTTTACTAAACGAAAGCGAAGCTGTTAAAAAGTGAACCTGTCATCCTCCAGGTCATGATGGCGACAAGGCCGCCCACAAAGGGGGCCACTGAGGAGATGATGAAGATGATCCATACTCGGTCTGGGCGGCAGCTGGTGGGATTGTTGTAACTCCCCATTCATGGGACAGGTAACGAGCTCCCTTCCTTTCACTCTGACATTGTAAGAGACTGCGCCGGGATCATGGTATGTCGGACATTCTAGACAAGGGGAGGTTTAGTGGACAGTATTACTGAGGTTCTTGTCGGGAGTATAAACATGGACGTTAACTGGGCAATCTTATAAATTCTCGTTCTAGGGAAATGCATTTTCAGACTAATAACTTTGCGGCAGTCCAAGACCACGTTTTAAATAGGAGATTACGTACATGCAGTAGCCAAGACCTGTATTCTTTCTGACTTTCTATGAATTCAAATTAAAATTGTAGCCCCTTCGCTGAATCAGGAGAGTTTTAAACAGTATTGATAAACTGCACAGAATTGTGCGGGAATGATTTCACACTATCACAGCAATCATTGGCATGATAAGTATGCTGCAATCATTAACGAATAACGAACTAACGAAGCTCGGAAATGTCCAACTGTCAAAAGAGAATGACGAGAATAAGTCAATATTATAACTGACAAGAAATACATGCAGGACGTCGTGGTAGCGATATAAAAGATAATCATTATACTCAAAAGAAATTAATTCATTAAGGAATAAATCATTGCCATATCAAATGACTCAAAAGTTATTTATTGACCATTAATGCTCAGGACTCTCCTAATAAAGAAGGAATTTCCTCGATAGTCAAAGTTAGCTTCTAGCACTAAGGACAACTCAGATCTCTCGTGACACAGGATAAAGTTCCAGTCTGTTTTTGTCTGTGTGACTGTGTGTCTTTGTGAACGTGTGTCTTTGTGTTTATGTGCCAGTGTGTCTTTGTGTCTGTGTGTCTCTGTGTCTGTGTGGCTGTGTGTCTGTGTGTCTGTGTGTCTGTGTGTCGTCTGTGTGTCTTTGTGTCTTTGTGTGTCTGTGTCTGTGTGTCTGTGTGTCTTTGTGTCTGTGTGTCTTTGTGTACGTGTGTGTTTGTGTCTATGTGTCTGTTTGTGTGTGTTTGTGTGTGCATGTGTTCCTATGTGTCCATGTGCATATATATGCGGCGCTGCAAGTCACATCAGTCTATCACTAGGGACAAAAAAGATCCGTAGTGGTACACTAGGTGAAAAAGTAAACAAAAGGATGAAAGCCCAGTACCGGACTCAAGATATTCTTTGAGAGTAGATGTGCGATCGCTGTTTCGCCAAACTTGAATTCTCTGCACTGTTGGCGAAAGATCGAGCAAAAACTTGGCTTTAGGATGATGTCGGGCGATGGCCTCAAGATGTGTCGCATATTTCAGGTAGGAAAAGCAGCCTCGAAACTGCTATGCCGCATGCAGTACGTACTGATAGGCAATGTGATGAATTTAAAAAGCGTTATAATTTGACCGTGACAGTATGATCAACAAACAGCAAACCAAAAGCGAAGCAATGATCGCTCATCAATAACAGGTCATCGGTAAAATTTGCCGCGTAGACAGATGCACTCCTTTGAAGAGTATTTTAATTAGCCAACATGATCATGTCAACATTGATATTAGCCTGCGCTTTCTGCCTAATTAAATGCGGATGTCGCATATTGATATATTCGCACATATCCATGAGGCTGGCTTCCCTAGCATTGCAATACGCTGCAATGGTGTAATTGGCATCTTCACAAATAAGGACATTTTCAATGTAATTGTATCTGTGTCTGTATCTGTGTGTGTTTGTGTCCGGTTTTCTCTGTCTGTGACTGGTTGTGTCGGTTTCTTCGTCTATGTGTTTGTCTGAGTCTTGTATGTTTGCGTATGAGTCTATGTGTTTGTCTGAGTCTTATATGTTTGCGTATGATTCTATGTGTTTGTCTGAGTCTTATATGTTTGCGTATGAGTCTATGTGTTTGTCTGAGTCTTATATGTTTGCGTATGATTCTATGTGTTTGTCTGAGTCTTATATGTTTGCGTATGAGTCTATGTGTTTGTCTGAGTCTATGTGTCTGTGCCTATAAGACTTATGTGTGAACCATTAGCGCAAGTTATCTGTACCCGTTAAGTAGTTAACAAATTGGGATCCTGTTTGAGCGTGTGTGTGTGGGAGGGGGGGGGGGTTCCGAAACTAACTTTCGCTATCATCTTTTATCTATAACAACAACAATACTAAACTATCTATAAAGGAACACTTGCGGTCAGTATCTTACTGATATTCTAATAAACTCGAATCCAAGTCCAACTCAGATTATTATCTATTTTTGCCACTTTCAAGCTGGATTCCTCCTCAAACAATGCAACGCTGCTCTTCGGCTAATTCACTTGATTATCCCTAAATCGCCTGTGTTTCTAGGCATATGGTCAACAAAAAGAATTGTGAAAATTCTCCTAGCCGAACGAATGCGGGTCGCATTTTTCTTCACATTATCGTCTAGCCAGCTCACGAGAAGGAATGTGCGATATGATATGATGTAGACTAAGAATCGAGCTACCTTTTTGACATTGAACATTTTTAGGTGAACGTGGAACTACAACCAGTTAAAAGACGTGCAAAAATATTGATGTTTTCAACCCCAGTTCAGTATTATTTCGCTAGCATTATTACAGTAGCAACGTTTTCAGCTTATAATGCTCCTTATAGGAATCTGAATTGTACTTCAAAGTTATCCCGTAATCATTAGAAATTAACCCCTTGAGAATTAATAAAACCCTTAGAACCGACCTGAATTGCACTCTAGATCAGGATTTGAGCAGAAAATCTTAAATATTGGCAACAACAAATTTGACATCTTCAAGAAAAGAACGCCTGCATATTTGAGTATCTATAAGCATCCCTGATCCCATTGCTCAATTTTGGATAATATGCACACTGTCAAGTTTTTATCTTCTCTTTTTTCTATGCATTAACCATCGAGGGCTCGACATGATTGTGACAGGACTGCTAGTGCATATCAGGAAAACATTTTCTTGTGTTTCACATTAAACATGCAAATTCGTCATTCAACTTTCAAGGTATAACAAGCGAAGTCGAAACTTATCAAATCAGCAAAACCAATTCTGGCGCATAACCATCATATAAGATCAAAAATAACAGCACTATAATAACAGGCTATAAGAATACTGTGATATCGAATAGCTCCAAACTAAAAAAAGAGCTAAAGAGACTTCTTCAATAAACTGGACACAACATGTACAACAGCAAAAAGAGCTAAGATACTGCGTGGAGCAACTATTAAACACTTAGCAAGGCATAGCTGTCAATGAACTCATGGATATTTGCCGTAGGAGGGGAGAAAAAGTTAAACATGAGTCCGTATATTTCTTTCGCCTAACAGTTGTCAATAATGTGATAGTTCATTCTGTGTCCATGTGTGTGTCGTGTGTGTGTG
>JH153925.1:221260-242178 GCA_000226015.1 Mnemiopsis leidyi | reverse complement strand
CACGCCGCCGCGCGCTTCGCGCGCGCGCCGGAGGCTGCCGCTTCGCGGCAGCAGGGCTATGCAACGTGTAGCAACGCTGAGCCGCGTGGCTCTTTTTTGTCGCGGCCCGGCCGATACCCGACTGTCGCAACTCAAAGTTGCTAACATAGCGCTGTGGCTCGCGCTGCGCGCACTCATGACTCAATCGGGAGCTTTTGCGTCGCGCGTCCGTCCTAATTTCGCGCTAAGCTCGCACAAGGATATACGTGTTTAGCAAAGCTCAAAGCTGAACGAGTTAGAACGGTAGACGTGTATTAGCTCGTCAACTATTTTGTATGTCTGTACGGTCTCCAGGCAACTCTAAGTCTAAGACCAAAATCGGACAGGTCGCCAGCTTTGAGTTTGTTTTGCGTTGTGACCATGATCCATCCGTTTTGCTTGGAATTAGGGTCGGACAAATAAATTCTAGAAAAGCGAAATAAAAGAAACTCAGCAAAATGAAGGGAGCTGAGTGACTTGAAGGAGCTGCATTAGGTAATAGTACAAATTAAATCCATATTTCGAAATGCATTGGAATTATAAAGAAAAATTTAACAGAACTGATTTCAGATCAATCTTTACAATCACATGCAACTTTGTCAAAACTTTAATTTTATCTCCTGGTCACATTTTAGTTTTACTACCACCTGGCCAAGGAAAATTTGAATCACTTCAAAATTATAAGAGTTGATTGGCTATCAGACTTAGACTTTGGAACTTTACTATTGCTGATTACTATTGGCATCATCTTAGGCGAAAATTATATCTATGACTATAATTAGGTTTTGAATATAAAACAAACTTTAAATATAATATGACGACTATAAACATATTACTTTCATCATCATTATAACTAACATTATGAGTCATTGTGATAATATCAACAACTTGAACTAAAACCTCTTCGGTTATTTGCCTCAATGATCTTTAAAATCAGGGCACGTGCAAGGGTTTCTCCGATCCTATGATAGAATTTGTGACACTGACAAATGGTTGTATTGGACTTGGAGGCAACCAACAATATTGAAATACTTGCCACAAAACGTTATCTTTAGTGTGTTGATATAATTTCTGCAAAGTACGTGATTGCAAGTTTGATATTCTACTGATATTTTTCTGACTACGACAATTGTTGAATAGAAATTCCCATTTGTATTCCATATTTTGTTTGCATTACAGTTTTGCTATAAGTATAACCATAATATTAGGGTATTCTTAAGATTAATTCGTTTAATACTTAGTCACACTTTCACAAATTCATTTTAAGTTGTAAACAAAATCAAATTTTTTGCAGCGTTTTTTGTCGAAATGCAAAACAATTCAAAATTGATTTTTTGATGCAACACATTACACTGAAACCTAAAGTTTAACTTTTTAGCATCGTGCCAAATTATAGTAATCAAAAATGAATAACTAACATCAATATCGGCATCCTTGTAAATATCCTATCAATAAATTCCCACATAAAAACTTTATAAAGATCCCACTAAAGCGATAAAGATACTGAAGATCAAAAAGTGTAGTATCACGCCATATAACTTTTACAACCTTAACATTAAAGTGTTGATTTACAACTTCGTCGGTAGTTCGTTCTTGAAAAAGAAATTGGAAAATAATATGTTTCTGTCAAGGTGACTTCACCATGACAGAAACAGTGACGTCACCATGACAGTAAGAGTGACGCTACTATGACAGAAATAATGACGCCACTATGACCGTAACTGACGTCACTATGACAGAAACAATGACGTTACTATGACAGAAAGAGTGACGTCACTAGGACAATAACAGTGACGTCACTAGGACGATAACAGTGACGTTACTATGACAATAGCAGTGACGTCACTAGGACGATAACAATGACGTCACTATGACAGAAAGAGTGACGTTACTATGACAGAAACAATGACGTCACTATGACAATAACAGTGACGTCACTACATAAGTCGGCCGTCCCCAGTAAGCTGGTAGGTTTGAGGAAGATCTTCGCAACTGTCCAGCAGGTCGTCAAAGTCGTCCTCACTTTCACTACTTCTAACTTCGTCACCGAGATCTCGTAACCTGCGGAAAGATTTACTTTAGAGCTCTACGAGTTCCACTTTCACTTTGGATGAGCAGGAAATTTCGAACTCGAAGCTCACTTTCAATTAACAGAACAATTCCGTTTATTAAAATTTTAGAGAAGGGGGTTAGGGCTCCATTTAAAGGTTAATTTGAGAGAAAATATTTACAATTTTGACTTCACTGTCACACAGTAACCTTTAACTGACAATGTCATGATCTAAAATTATTCTAATTTTTAACTTTTTTTAGATGCAGGTGCTAGTATACTCAATACTAATTAAATAGTTGATGCCCCACAACCCCCATACCTAGATTTGAGGTTAGCTATCTTCATATCTTGATGTGCAATCAGTTCGAGCAGCTCGTCCTGTTCGGTAGCCAGACTGTCAAACTTTCCCTGAAGTTCTGCCATCTCAGCGGTGTGTCTTTCTTGGAGTCCAGCCAAGTCAGAGTCAGTAGAGCTGGAACTCATGTCAGGGGTGGGGGAACATGCTCCTTCTTCACCTGGGAAACACGTGACTATACAATATATCACGTGAGTGGGGGAACATGTACCCTCGTTACCTGGGAAACACGTGACTATACAATATATCACGTGAGTGGGGGAACATGCACCCTCATTGTAGGGGGGTTGATAGACATAAAGAGATACGAGTTTTGATTTTGGAGAAGCTTTCAATCAACATGTGTTAATCGTCGTCAGCTGCACCCTCATTACCTGGGAAACACGTGACTATACAATATATCACGTGAGTGGGTGAACATGTACCCTCGTTACCTGGGAAACACGTGACTATGCAATATATCACGTGAGTGGGGGAACATGCATCCTTGTTACCTGCGAAACACGTGACTATACAATATATCACGTTAGTGGGAGAACATGCACCCACGTTACCTGGGAAACACGTGACTATACAATATATCACGTGAGTGGGGGAACATGCACCCTCGTTACCTGGGAAACACGTGACTATACAATATATCACGTGAGTGGGGGAACATGCATCCTTGTTACCTGGGAAACACGTGACTAAACAATATATCACGTGAATAGCAAGTTTATCTAAAGAATGAACTAACCATTTATGTCTATTTGTCGGATTTGAGACTTTTCAAACACCCTTATCGGAGAGTTAATCTCGTGGTTGACCGTCTCTGACTGAGGGAAATGTTTTAAAGCTTTGTTATAGACTGTATTGTCAATGTTTGGGAAATACATGTTAACATGATAACATGTTTGTGTGTTAACATCGTTGTTTGATAACATGTTTGTATAATAACATGTTTGTTTGACAACCTGTTTGTAGGTCAACATGTTACCAAGGTTAGCAGAATTTTAAGTTTTCATAGTATAACCATGGAACCTTAAAATTATGTCAATTATTATGAAATTTTGTAATGGCGTCATATCATGTAATATGTTTCACTCTCATTAATTCTGCAACAAATATTTGGCAAAAATTCGTCGCGAATGCTATAACCGCTGTCGGTATCAAAGAATTCCGAGAAAAAGCGCAACAGCTCAACTTGAAGTTCTATTTCTGTCGTCAAATACTGAAAAATTAGGACGAGACTTGTAGCTGAGGTCTGTAGACTGAAAGTGAGTCACCTCACCATGACAGAAAGTGATCTACAGACTGGCACAGCATACCGACTGTGAGGTTATGTCCAGGGCAGTGACGCATGAACAAGACGGGGTCTAATAGATCCCATTATTGGAGAGAAACATAAAGGTAGCCGCCCGCTTATTTTCAGAGCACATAGCTTGAGAGGACTGTGAGAAGGGTAGTTTAGGGGGAGTTCAAAGGGCCTGCTTTTCATCGGGTCCAGGAGTTAAACTATAAGAGAATTGATATTTTCGTTCTGCCGACTATTCTCATTTTCTGCGGCGGCTTGAAATAATTGCCATCGTAACGTTTTTCCAGTGATGTTTTAAAAATATGGTTTATGATTAAATAATTACTGTAATATTGTTATTGAAGTATTGAGTACGGCATGACATTCCAGTCTGTCAATTCTTTTAAAACCAAACTCACAAATAATTAATAAACACTTTATTTTAGTAACTTAAGGTAACACCCGCCAATAATAACTTACTTTAACAAGTTTTCTTATCGAAGTTTTCTCCGCCTGCACTCTGGAGAGTTCCTCCTCCAGCCGCCCAACTTCCAACTTCAACCTCTGTGTCTCCTCCCTCGCGTCTAATAACTCTCTCTCCAACCGGCAGATCTGCTAACCACGACGGTGGATGAGAAATAGTCAACATTCCCCTCCCTTCTAGGAAACATACCCTCCATTCAAGGGTGGAAAAGTCAATCACTCACATTTACAGGTGAGATCATTATTATAATAAAGTTCAGAAAGGAGGAGTAATCAATAGCGACACAACTAACTATGGCACGCTCATCAGGGAATAGGACCGGGCTCAATTATCCCCCTCGTATTAAAGCCGTCAATTTTTATATCTGTCTGACGTCTAGAAAAGACAAGACGAACGTCTAGTCGACCAACTGTCTCCGCCTGAATCATGTCGGGGCTCGGAGTGGACAGTTTTGTTGGGACAGATTTGTCGGGATAGTTTTGTTTGGACAGTTTTGTTGGGACAGTTTTGTCGGGATAGTTTTGTTGGGGTAGCTTTGTCGGGATAATTTTGTTGGGGTAGTTTTGTTGGGACAGATTTGTCGGGACAGATTTGTCAGGATAGTTTTGTCAGGATAGTTTTGTTGGGGCAGTTATGTTGGGACAATTTTTTGGGGCAGTTTTGTTGGGGCAGTTTTTTCTGGACAGTTTTATTGGGGAAGTTTTGTTAAGACGATTTAGTCGGGACAGTTTAAATTTGAAGTAGTTCTGTTGGGACAGTTTTGTTGAGGTAATTTAGCGAAAACATCGACTATTTCACCTGTTGAGGGGCAGTTTTGTCTGCTGTTTCTTCTGGCGATCTTTGTTCGAGACTTTGTTCTGACGTTCCCTGTTCAGGAGCTTGTTCTGACGATTTTTCTGTACTTTTTTGAGGAGTTTTGTCGGAGGGTGCGGAAAGTTGTGAGCGATAATACTGTTCATATTGGTCCATCGTGTAGATGTATTGTTCCTCAGTGTAGTACTGAAACACGTGATAATAAGTAACTTGTGGCATTTCTAAATATTATACAATTTCTAAGTATTTCCAATTATTTCTTAATATTCTATATATGAGATATATTTCTTAGTTTAATATTTGACTTAGCTAAATGCTATGTGCTTAAAATTTTTTTAGTTCTCTTTTACGTAAGATATGAACATGTAAAAGTTGATGGTTTGAAGTGGTCCGATGTGGTAAGAAAAAAGGTAGTTGGTGGTGTCACCAAGGAATTTATGTGTAAAACTCCAGATGTGTTTCGTCACCATATAAACCGGAACGCAGCTCAACCGATTTGGCGAAATATCGATTGGAGGATAACGAAAAGGAATTTAAAAAACGGAGATGGTTTGCTAAATAGTGGATGTTGGCGGCAAATCGTTTCGGCTCACGGTTTCGAGTCAATTAATTGAAAATTTAATGATGTGCTCTAGGCTCCAAGAGCTTTTAGATAGAATAATTACCGAATTAAATTTTTCTGAGCCAAAAAACGCCGCCGATAAAACTAAAATTGTTCTAACTCTAAGTATTACTTCACGGCCGATATTATACAATATCCCGGTAGCTGCTGTGTATTTCCTCGATTATTATCATAGCATTTGCTGCAAAATGTCAGAATGGCTTCTTACAGCGAACCACCATAGTAGCTGCTATAGAAGGGGTAGTAACATCACTAGTATTAATAAGTAGCTGCAATTCTAATTTGGAATTAATATAACAGTTATCAATAGACGTCAGAATTAATTTAAGGATCGGGAGTCGAAAATGTACTCTTTAACGAGAATTTTACTCTTTGTTTAACGAGAAATCTACTCGTCTAGAAATATACTAGTCGTAACTTTGTAATCGCTGTCTCAGGATGAAGAAAAATCTCAACTCCTCCCCAAGAATTCTGACTTAACATGTTATAAACCTAAACCTAACACCAATTTGTCACCCTGTAATAGACTCAAGAAGCACCACTCCGGCCCGAACAGTACTATATTACTCATTATGTAACAATTAGGTTGCGGTATTAACCACGGCAAACTACATGTTGGGGTGTAAGGTGAAACCACCGTACGGCGAAAAAACGTTTTCTATCCTGGACAACCACGGAGTTTCAGCAAAAAATAACCGCCCTAATTCGATCCACTCCAACCACCAGTACTTGGTTACAGGCCGTGAAATTTGAATTATTATGTCTGAAAATCTTATAAATTGCGTTTGAGAAAATATAATAATTTGAGGGTGACCTCAGCAACGTGGCACTATATAGTTAACATCACGAAAATCGGCGGAAAGATCCAGAATGTCTTGTCGCTGGTTGGTAACTACGAATGTATGTGGTCCGGGGTAAGGTGGTCCTTGCTACAATTTTCGTGGCTGCCATTTTTAATTTTAAGTCGGGCGGGAATTTCTGTATGCTGACTTAAAGCCTTGCTGACATTTTAGATCATCATACTTTTACGTCGTTCCTTATTCTATTGACGCTTTTAACGACAGATATACGCTGTATTCTTTTCCGGTTCTTGCTTCCTGCCATTTCATGTACTTGGTACTTCCCATGCGACCATAAGAGGGCGGGTTGCATCCTTGAAGGAAAGGTTGTAACCCCAACCTTAGCTCGAGTCGATTCGGGAACTTATAAACATAATGGTTTGTCGCGTGCCTAAGTAAGTCAGTACGTGACCGAAAACGGTGACCAACCACTGCTATTTAAACTGGAGCTAAGCGTGCCATGCGACCACATTGCGTTAAAGAGCGTCAATAGGTGTCATAATCCCTCGCACAACTATCAGCAGCTAGCTCTACCAGCCAAGACAGAACCTTCTGTCATAATCCTTCGCACAACTATCAGCAGCTAGCTCTACCAGCCAAGACAGAACCTTCTGGACGATTCTTGGCGGACAGTCCCTCCCTCAGTGCTGAGAAACCCTGGTTGTGAGCGTGAGAAGATCCTGTACCGGCGGGGGTTATATTTAGTGAGAACAGCTGAACTTCCTTGTCGCCCAATGATCCTCTAATTCACTATACTAGATTAGGATATGTGCTTTCTTACGTATACGGCATTATGTAATTTAAACGTCCCTCCCAAATATCTGACACTCTCAATAAGCGTATATAAGTATAGTCATCTGTCAATCTATCGGCTCGAACAGGCTATTCCGTCTTGACCAACAACTACGTACTTTAGTATGGCTCAGTTTCTTTAGTCGTGTCCGCTCAAATGTCCGCTCAAATGTCCGCTCAAATGTCCGCCCAAATGTCCGCTCAGTAAGCATCATGTAGCTTGGTTGATTCTTCTGGCCACCCGCAACAACATAACACACCCGTTATCATTCAGTGCACACCTCTGGGAGTCGAGCTTGCTCGAAGTGAGTACCTAAAACAGGTTCCCTCCCCACTTTAATCACAATAATTTTATTTGTCATATTCGTAACTTGTTTTTATTTCGTCGTCAATACACTGACACCGTGGAATTCTAGCCTACACTTAAGTATATTCTAATTTTTATTGTCGTATTCGGCAAAGCTTGCGTTCTGTAGAATTGAACGATTCATTGTCATAAAAGCAAGTGAACCGACTGAATAAGTCCCGGCCGTAAAATTTGTGGATTTAAAGGATAGGTCGATCTGTAGGAGTTCTACCCCCAACCTGACCTATTTGAACTCAGGGGGGTCCGCCCCAGCTACGGGGTTCTTCCTCCTCCTGCAGGTATATAAACTCAGCCCCCTTTTCGGCGACCTCACATGAAATGCAGGCAGGTCTGTCTATCCCAAATCACAAGCCAAGTAATCAGACAAAAATGCAAGCGGGCCACTTTGTAACCATGGCAGCTAGACTGTGTCACCATGGCAACTAGACAATACCAGAATGTCGGCAGGGCGAGCTGCTAGTTGTGGGCCCGGGGGATGGCACAGCTCGCTAGACTAACCAGATTACCCGCACGCTATACTACCTGCTTACTCCGCCCTCTTCACCGTAGTTTACCACCTTCTTACCGTCAGGGCCCTATTGTCGTGCCTGGATCAGCTGAATCAGCTGACCCGGGGAGCGGCATGTCCGGGCAGATAGTACGGTTTACCGAACCGATGAATTGGTTCCTCCGCAAAGTTATTATCAGGGTTAACATTAGTCTGTGGGAATTGGAGTACAGAAGGGTTTAAGACGTGAAAATGTGAATCCTTCGTTTCGGTGACCATTGCTTGACATTAATATTCAACACGGTTATTCGGTTAGAACTAATTCTCTCCGCAAAGTTATTTCTTAACCTGAACTATACTGGAAACCCAGCCTTCATTGAATTATTGTCGGTAAGCCGAAGACTAAAATATTTAATTTCTCTGCCACATAGTCACATATGTCCAAGTAAATTACTGTTTTATGCGATTTCGTAAAACGTCGTTTTATTTTTATAATCGTTACTTTTCCTGCAAACAACATTTGTATTTCCTCCGACCTCCGCCATCTATGAAGCCAGAGTCTTTTCCGAATTTGCGGCATTTCTAAATTTGATACGGTGATATCGGATTAAGCTCAGACGAGGGACGATTAAATCAGTGAAATTCTCCGAATAAAAGAGGAATGTTAAAATAATCTGACTTTAAAATAATTATGACATCATTATTTAATCCATATTTATGACCAGCTTAATCTCTATTTGTGGGTACGAATGATTACAGAGTCAACTTCTGATGACGACGTAGATGACTCACGACCGAGGTTAAATCCAAGGTCCTGGGCTAGTGCGTCATTAAAGGCCAAAGTCAGAGTTTCCGCGACAGCACTACATTTCCTCACTACAAGTTTACATAATGAGTGGGCTGGTATTAAATTGTCTGCAGTCGCCGAGAGTTAGGACTCTGCTATGTCATTGTCGCTATAACGGGACCTCCTCGTGATTTTGTTGATTTATTTTATCCGTGACTATTTTCTCGGGAGTTAATTAAAAGAATCCTGCTTATAGTCCTTTCTATAGTCTGCGTTTTGACACGGTTAAGTCGCAGTTTGGGAAAATCTTATTACCCAGACGATCTTAATTCGGAGAAAATAAGAGAGACGGTTTAATAAAAATTCTTTACTTGATTTAAAGGTTGCATTTGACGCATTAGATTTCGCCACGTCGCTATTTCCATTGTGTTTGATCGCCTTTAATTCTAATTCTTTGTTTGTAAAGACTTTATTTTTCTTCGGTTTACAGACAAACGATTCTCAACACAAAAATTATCAAATTAAGCCATTCCGACTTATGGGGAACGGGTTGTTGCAATTTTTCAATGATTTCAAAGCTTATTTCTCGATATTGGTCCTCCCTTATGATGTTAACGAATGCCAAGTAAACCAAGCAAGAGTATTCAACGACTAAAAAACATCTAGAGATGAGGTTTTAAAATTTTGAAAATCTGCGACGCCTCCCTAGCACTACCGTTCTCTATAAAAACTTCCCAAGGGATGGAACTCTGCAGTCTAGTTACCCTGGTGATGACCCTGGTCACGGTGGCGAGCGGTACACGATGCTACATGTGTAGGGACGTGAACCAGCGCTCTGGAAACAGAGCCATGTTTTTAGAACGATACAGTGAACTGACGGAGCAAGGCTGGATCGTACCTTGTAAGGATCATCATATTGTGGCGCATCCTCAGGTAAAGTTTTACAATTTTTTGTAAGTGATATTGCTAGGATGAACGCTATTTTTAAGGAGTCGAACGCTTGTTTTGACATAAGAGAACGTTTATTACTTTTTTTGTCAATAGCTATCAAATCTTACTTCTCAGTGGTCAATCGCTGTCACATCTGATTTCTCATTGGTCAATCGCGGTCACATCTGATTTCTCATTGGTCTAATCGCTGTCACATCTGATTTCTCATTGGTCAATCGCTGTCACATCTGATTTCTCATTGGTCAATCACTCTCACATCTAACTTCTCAGTGGTCAATCGCTGTCACATCTGATTTCTCATTGGTCAATCGCTGTCACATCTGATTTCTCATTGGTCAATCACTCTCACATCTACCTTTTCAGTGGTCAATCGCTGTCAAATCAAATTTCTCATTTGTCAATCGCTGTCACATCTGATTTCACATTGGTCAATCGCTGTCACATCTGATTTCTCATTGGTCAATCGCTGTCACATCTGATTTCTCATTGGTCAATCGCTGTCACATCTGATATCTCATTGGTCAATCGCTGTCAAATCTGATTTCTCATCGCCGCCATGTGTCAAATCGCCGCCATGTGTCAAAACAAATTTTCGGCGTCTGTCCAATTAATTTCAGTTGTCCTTTTAGGGCAAATAAATTTCGCACTTGGACGAAGCATTTCATGTAGATAGATTATGAATGAAAATTTCGGTTAATTCCGTTTTGAGACAACAAGTTGTAACAAGTATCTATTTCTTTCAGGTTGTTTGTATGAAGAGAGCGTACATCACTTACGAAATGTGTTTTCCCAACAAGAAGTGTACAGTCAAGGTATTTGCTATTGTGTAACGAATAGGGGCTGAAACGAGGGATTGTAACGATTGTCACAAATAGGGATTGTAACAAATAGGGATTGTATTAATTAGGAATTATGTATAACAAATAGGGATTGTATTAATTAGGAATTATGTATAACAAATAGGGATTGTTCACATAATTATACAGCGTTATTAGCTAGGGATAGGAGGAGGTGTCGGCCATGATTACGTAATCGAATTTCGCTATTCTGTTATCGACAGAGTCGGGTTATCAGCTATATTATGAAACCTCAAGTTAAAAACTGACCCAACAATTATCATGCATAATCATATTATTGATTCCAAAAACCGCACTGAATTCCCTAAGTCGAATCGCAGAAGATAATTTATTGGATTTTAAGTTTGTGGCTTTATAAGATCTGGTTAGTGTTATGGTTTCGCAGTACCGGTATAAAATCAGGGCGATCCACATAACACTCAAATATGGACCTTTTCCGACCGACCCCACAATTTACCAAGCAACTGAGCCCCTTATTGACGCGCTAAAAGTAGGGAAACTCTGCACCAAGTCCAACCATTCAGCAATCGGCGGAGAGTCAGCCAAGCCAATCAGAGCCGCTCATTTCGTCCAGATAGCCAATCAGAGCAGGTCATTTCGTCCAGACAGCCAATCAGAGCAGGTCATTGCGACTGTCGCAGACAGATGACGGTTCTTTGAAGGGGCCCGGTTCACACGAACAGAAGCAAATAACCTGCTCACCGGGCAATCCTGCTGCTTCAACCAAGTCATATCAGCGGGGTTATATTAATGGTAAACCCAATATTCCCTTGTCTTTAGTGTCATTACTAAACACGGCTTTCGTACAACAAAGGGATTTATTTAAGGAAGATGCATAGTTGACGGCATAGAGCGAGGGAGGAGATAAAGATACCTGTTACTTTGTAGCTATATGACTAAGTTAGTCTAGATCAAACAGACTAACAGGGACTCCGACAAGGCCCCAGCCTTGCTCTGACCTGACAAATATTTGGTTATATGATTAGAGATGTGAGGGTTGTATGCGAATATTATCCGCGCACAAAGAGCGTGGAAATGACGTCATCATCTATAACGTCATGATAAGTGATATCTTCAGGTGACGGAAAGATACCCGGTGTTGCCTGCTGGAGTAGGCCCTGCACTTTACCCTGAGTTCTTCAAGAAGCCTTTTGATGAGGCCTTGATCAGATACGAGAGACCTTGCAAAAGTTCGTGACTAAAAATTGAATTTCCTAAACGATGAAGATCTACATGATATTTTTTTCTTTAAGAGTTTTCCCCTTTTGTTTAAGGTTTTGACAAAACATTTAAGGAAGGTATTTTAAGGGAGGGGACACAAATTTAAACCAATAAGCAAGAAAGCATTGTTTTCTAGCTCCTGACTGGTTAGAATATCTGACCCCTCCCCAGAAATAACTCTCGATATACTAGCTAACACCTAAACCTGACTCACTGCTCAAACAGAAGGAAAACTCACAGCTCCCTCTGCAGGTGACCTGTGCAATGGGGACTATGTGAACGAGTACAAGGAAGGACTGAAGTGTTACCATCAGTGTGGCAAGATCAAACTCCATGGTCTTTCTAAGGAGCAGCTGGCAAACTACGATCTGCCTGTTATCCCATGTGATGAGTATACTTTCAACTACTGTGGGTAAGTCAAACACAAGGAAATATCTTCCCATTCCATATAATGTTGCGTCCTTGAAGAAAGAGCGGCCACATTTAAGGAGAAATTGATCATAAAATTAAAGCTCTTAAGCAAATCCCACCTAAAAAGTCAAGTTTTCATTTCATCTCGCAGGAACGATATGGAGTGCGGCTTTATTCGAGGAAGTGCTGCGTACACTGATGAGTTCCTGAAGGAGAACATCACAGTTGAGGGATGGTGAGATACTCTTCCTTCTTCCTATTCTTAGGTCCTCATAAATCTTCCTTCTATTGGATATCCCTCGAAACATTGTTTTTTAAGTTTCCTGAGGGCTCAACCAGTATAAATTGTTTTATCCCAGGTATTAACCAGTATAAATTGTTTATCCCAGGTATTCAGATTGCTTCTACAAGAACAGTTCCTCTATAGATCACGTCCTGGACCAGATCAGAATGATGATGAAGGAACACCCTGACTTGAAGGTATCACGTGAGACTTAGCCTGTATCACGTGACTTAGCCTGTATCACGTGACTTAGCCTCGTATCACGTGACTTAGCCTGTATCACGTGACTTAGCCTGTATCACGTGACTTAGCCTGTATCACGTGACTTAGCCTGTATCACGTGACTTAGCCTGTATCACGTGACTTAGCATGTATCACGTGAATTAGCCTGTATCACATGACTTAGCCTGTATCACGTGACTTAGCCTGTATCAAGTGACTAAGCCTGTATCACGTGACTTAGCATGTATCCCGTGACTTAGCCTCATCACGTGACTTAGTCTGTATCACGTGTCTTAGTCTGTATCACGTGTCTTAGCCTGTATCACGTGAATTAGCATGTATCACGTAATTATATGAAAGGGATATTAGTACAACGTTTGCATGCGCACAAAACGTATCAAAACAATTTGGCATTTGGGCCCTTCGGGCAAGATACGGGAAAATAGCACACGAATTTAGCAATCTAAATAACAAATTTTACGAACTTAGTTATCTCATATCTAATTTCACTTCAGATCTCACCAGACGACCTGACAAAATGCGACACTGAACTCTGCAACTACATCGAATAAAACGCCTAATCAATCGGTGATGTCATCACTCATCATTGCCTCGCCACGCCGGCGCCCAGAACTTACGTCGCCCCGCCACGCAGACGCCATTTTCCAGAGCTTGAATGTCAAATAAAAGAAAAGGCGGTGGGACCATGTGACTGTGATACGGTAGTTTAGACTCTGTCTCAAATTTAGACACTGTCTCAAATTTAGACACTGTCTCAAATTTAGACACGGTCTCAAATTTAGACATTGTCTCAAATTTAGACACTGTCTCAAATTTAGACACTGTCTCAAATTTAGACACTGTCTCAAATTTAGACACTGTTTCAAAGTAAGATACTGTCTAAAGTTCAAGGGCGTCTTAATTAAGACGATGTTGCCTCTAATGAGGACGCCGATGTCTCAAATGAGGACGTCGATGTCTCAAATGAGGACGATGTCTAAACCCGAAACTCGATTTGGACCTTGCTATGACTGACTTTGTTCCACCCTCAATAAGAAACTTCATTAGGATTAGGATATTTAATTATTTAAAACATAATAGTAGGTCAAATTTTTTCTAGAAAAGATTGTGTGTTGAACTATTTTTGAACATCGTTTTTGCACGGCCGTTTATGCTTTTGTTACGGCCCGATCTGATGATTTTAACCAAAGAGATCATTACACTCTAAACTCTTTGATCGACGAACACAGTGTCAAAGCGTTTTAGAGTTAAGACGATGAAATGATTTAGGAGTACAAGTTTTCCAATTTTTGATTGTAATAAGATTTAAAGTTGAATTAATCGATTTATTTTCAATATAAGGAATATCTATTTGAAACCAGCTGCATGATAATATAGTAGAATAGATGTAAAATGTAAATGAATGACCAAGTTTTTGACATGAAAAAAGGGAAGATTTTTTAATCACAAAAGGGGTTTTAAAGACCTAAAACAAGAACAAATTAAAGCTTTAAAGTACTAAAATGTTACAACAACTAAGAAAGTAATTTAAGTGCTAGAATTTTACAAGTAAGTAATTAAAGTAGGTAAAATAGTAATATGAATAAAATAAATAATAGGTAAATAACTAAAACTAAACTAAGTAAGTACTAAAACTTTACAACAAATTAGAAAACGACTAGAACTAAAATAAGTAATTAATTAAAGTAGGAACTAATTACTAAAACTTTACAACAAATGAGTAATGTACTCACATGGCCCTCCGTAGACTGATAATAAGTAATTCCATCGTCAGCTAAAACAGGTTTAAACCACAACGTGTAGTCGTAAAGATAATCCCGCTTCGTTCCACCTGCTGTTTCTATGGAAACCACAGGTGGAGTTTCAACAGGTTCTGGTTCTGGGGCAGGTTCTGGTTCTGGGGCAGGTTCTGGTTCTGGGGCAGGTTCTGCAGCAGGTTTACATGGTTCACATGAATCTTGTTTCTGGGGCAGGTTCTGTTCCGTATGAATCTGAATTTTACTGGCGTCATTCGCTGCATGTAGGTCCCGTAACGTCACCTGAAAATATATGTATCAAGGCAGCTGAAATGGAGTGCAAACTTTAAGCAGCACTTACACTTTAATTCTAATAACAATTCTAAAAATCAAAAGTTTGGTCACCATACCTGTAGATTTTCTAGATCTTTCTGCAAACTTTCGCTTAGATCTTTGTAAGACGTTAGTTCCGTGTTCTCTTTCTGTAGCTCCTGCGGGAAGATTACTTATTACAATTAGAGACATTGGGCGCCTCTTATCCTGCGGGAAGATTACTTATTACAAATAGAAGACATTACTTATTACAAATAGAGACATTGGGCGCTTCTTATCCGTTCTGATTCATTATTGAGAAAGGAAAGATAGCCCTCAATGCTGATCGTAACTACAACAATTCCTCCTTCGTTAATTGCAAGTTTACACCGTGGGGTAGTGTGCGGGGTTAGGTGTATTGCGTAAATTTCAAGTCACGTGGTATTATAATGACGTCACGGGTTGTCATGGTGACATAATGTGTTGTCATAGTGACGTAACATGTAGCTAAGTACCACACATCTGTATATGGAGTAGTATGTGATAACAGTCCTGACACATTGTTGTTTTATGACAAACAAACCCGCCAGTCAACACATTGACACACAAGCGTGACAGGAAGATTGTTTTACACGTAACTACACAAACATCGTCATCCTTCTACTTGTCATGCTACGTTCGTTGCTCCTAGTTGTATTCCTCCTTGCCGGACAGGGAGCCGGACAGGATCTACCGGACATTACATTCTTTCCGGAATACGAAACAGACAGAAACGCAACAACAATGTCAGGAACAAACAAGACCCTCGCCCCCACAAACAGGACAGTCGCACCTCCCACCGTGACAGAAAGTCGAGTAGAAACAACCCTCCCTCCTGTACCTTCTCCCAAGAAAACATCAGCCCCCAGTCTCCCTCCCCTCCCGCCCACCAACAATACAGCACCTCAAGTACGGGGTGTAGCCGCACAAAACACCACTCAAATCACCCTCACCACCTCTTCCCTCACCTTCTCTACCCCCACCGTGTCTTTCTCCACCCCCTCAGCTCCTCCCACCACTCCTCCTCCCACCTCCCCTCCCCGCAAGTCTCCTAAAAAGAGCGGGAAAGTTCTGGGGATCTCTACTTCAGTGTTGGTTGTGTTGGTGGTGGTAGTGGTAGTGGTACTGCTACTACTGGTGCTTGTCGGCGTGTTTTTGAAGAGGAGGCGGCGTGGTGGGTACAATGCTATGAAGCAGGAAGGCGTAGAGTTAAATGAAAATGTCTACAGTTGAAATTTCAGAGCGGTTGAAATATCTAACTTCAGACTTTAAATCAGTTGCGATTGCAGACTTCAGAGATTCTATCTGAGCCAGCTGCGATATGAGTTACTGTAAGCTCGGAGGAAGGGACAATGTCTTACCCCTCCCATCCTCCCCCTCAAACTTTTGTCTAACAGTCGCAAGTCTTTTCATCATAGTTCCTTGCAGTTGCAAATTGTCGGGCAGTTTAAACACTTGTGCTAAAATGGAAATTTCTGGCGAGTTTTCCTTTGGGAAGAATTTTAATTTCGTTACCGAAGAATGCACTGCAAAGATGCACTGCAAACTCCTCCAGGATATAGAAGGCTGTGAACGTTAATCCGACACTGTTTCTTAGAAAATAAGGAAATATTTAAACGCGAATTTTTCCGTTTCTTGTTTTTTGGCTTAATATTTCCGTTTTGGCATACCGATTTATTATAGGAAACGATATGACTTCATACGATTTCTTAAATCTAATATATTTACTATAAGAGTAACAGTGTTTCTAATAAAATTAATATAATTAATTGTCGGAAAACCTGTGTTTTATTTAATGAATATTTGTCGTGTCCAATGAGTTGATAAAGGCTACGAATGTCCTACTTAAGTGTCCGGAAGCCAAACGGACAAAATTCGAAAATAATCCGCAAGAAATGCTACCAACAGATACTTATATGTTATATTGGGGAGGTATAAAGAAGAAAATGTTTTTAAAAAGAAACTAAGAGACAAGTTGAAATACTCTCTCACTTGCTAAGTCAACTGAATGTTACAAACCTCTAACTTCGCCTGGAGCCGTTTAATTTCTTCCACTTTATCTGATGCATCTGATGTAGTATCTGCTGTAGCATCTGATGTAGCATCTGCGACAAGAAGTTCCGATGAAGGCACTGTAGGCTCTAAACTGGACGCTTGCTTCACTTCACCATCTTTAACCCTTAAATTGTCCCTCAGCAGTAAAATCCCCGACTCCGCTTCACCCAATTTCACTTTCAACACCGAAGTTTCACTTTCACTTAACGACAATTTCTCCTGCAACAAACTGAAGGAGCTGTCTCGCTCTGCCAACAACCCGGTAAGTCCGTACACCTCACTCTCTGACGCGGCAACCTGACCTTCGGCTTGGGAGAGTTTCTCTTTCAGTATGTCCATCTCACCCTTCATTTTGGAGAGTTTCTGTTGCAGTGACGTGTTAAGAGTTTCACTTTCACTTATTTTCTGTTGCAGTGACGTATTAAGAGCTTCCGCTTCAGTAAGCTTTGCTCTGAGAGTTACAGATTGCGTTTCTGAGAGTGCGAGTTTTGCTGATAGTTCTTGGAGCTGATGGTTGGACGAATGTTCCTGGTTCGAGTTTTGGAGAAGTTCGTTTTCTTGGCTGCCCTTTTCCTGCGATATTTGTTGAAGAGACATTGGCAACAAGTGTTACCAAATAATAAGCTTCAGGACAATTTAGAACTTTATATATACTATCTGCTAAGTGCTAACAAAAATTCTATATATTTTTTAAACTGGAGCCATCAACTACATCAAGATAAGCCTTAAAGTCGAAATGATTCTCAAACCTTGGAGAAAAGTTTCAAGTGCTCCAGTTCGCAGACAAGCTGGGCTACATACTGTTCCTGCTCCTCCTTCTCTCTCTCCACCTTCTCCAACCGCTCTTCTCTTGCTGCCACGGCTTGGCGGTGTTCTTCAGCTACACATTCCTGAATATGGGGCATAAAGTCACATAAATTGAAAGTCATTACCCTAATATAGAATGCAAGAGCTTGAAAGTACTGGTGCACTTTGAAACGCTCTTTTCCTAGATAAAGTGAATGTCACGTAACCAAGAAGCATTTTTAAACACACTTTACTTCAACAAATTAAAACCATCTTACGTATCAGCATCGGGTTGTCCCCCGGTCGATAACAAATGTAGCGGAATATATAACTCAACGGAATATACTCAACGGAATATATAACTCAACATGTAAAATACTTTGAAAGCTTTTACATTTCGTTATTTATAACCTGATTTCGTCTCATTTCATCGACAGACGAAACGAGGGAGTTCCTCTCAGCTAAAAGCTGCTCGTACTCGGGTGATGAAGTCACGTGTTGTTGTGATGAAGTCACGTGTTGTTGTGATGACGTCACGTGTTGTTGTGATGACGTCACGTGTTGCTGTGACGTTTTGTCAGATCCAGGTTGGGTTTCATAAAGAACGTTGGTTGAGGGGTCAGGTTGGGCTTGTTTTAGCTGCTCCATTTGGTCAGTGTACCTGGTTACATTTCCACTGCTAGATAAAACACGGCAATACGGTTTTACTTTTAGACTTTTCAAACCACATTAAATTAATGAAAATATACTTTCATGCATATGACCCGCCAGCAGCGCATAATTTTACCCCGTTATTATCGTGTTATCTCCAAGTAAGTAACCGCAGTAACACAGTTAGTAATTCATAGTAATTATATCTGTTACTAAGTTTCCATTATTGTAACCGTGATAGTTACTAACCATGTCTGTAGTTGAGCTATATATTGTTGGTAATAGTTACCTTAGTAACCGTGTTAGTTACTAACCATGTCTGTAGTTGAGCTATATATTGTTGGTAATAGTTACCTTAGTAACCGTGTTGGTTACTAACCATGTCTGTAGTTGAGCAATATATTGTTGGTAATAGTTACCTTAGTAACCGTGTTAGTTACTAACCATGTCTGTAGCTGAGTAATATATTGTTGGTAATAGTTACCTTAGTAACCGTGTTAGTTACTAACCATGTCTGTAACTGAGCAATATATTGTTGGTAATAGTTACCTTAGTAACTGTGTTAGTTACTAACCATGTCTGTAGCTGAGCTATATATTGTTGGTAATAGTTCTCCTGATCCCGGGTGTACTGCTGGAGTTGTTCTATCTGTTGTTGGTGATGTTGTGTCACGTGTTCCATTTGTTGTTGTGTCACGTGTTCCATTTGTTGTTGTGTCACGTGTTCAGGCACTTGACCAGGATTTTGTAAAGATTGATCTGAGGATATAGAAGATCTTTTTGACGTTCTTACCATAGAACTCATTATTCATCTTTGGAGACAGACAGACGGACAGAATGTCAAATACTGGCAGACTACTGACAGACATACAGACAGACAGACAGACAGACAGACAGACTAACCTAGAAGAGATTTAAGTCTGGTTATCTCCACGTCCTGCTCCATAATCAGATTCTTGTAACCAGTCACTATCTCATCGTGAGATTCTACTGTGTTTTCTGAGTTGTCAGGTTCGTCCTCTCCTTCTAGTGCCTTTGTTACCACGTCTACAGGGGGGTCACGTGTAAGTGTCACGTGCAAGTGTCACGTGTAAGTGTCACGTGCAAGTGTCACGTGCAAGTGTCACGTGCAAGTGTCACGTGTAAGTGTCACGTGTTACAAAATAATTCTAACCCTGCTGTTTCTTGAAGAACTTGGTGAAAGTGTCACGTGTAAGTGTCACGTGTAACGAAACAATTCTAACCCTGCTGTTTCTTGAAGAACTTGGTGAAGGAGAAGTCTAGAAATAGTATAAGTGTCACGTTTAGTGCCACGTGTTACAGTATAATTCTAACCCTGCTGTTTCTTGAAGAACTTGGTGAAGGAGAAGTCTAAAAATAGCTCTTCCACCGTCGGAGCAGTGGGGTGAGGAGATTTAGTAGCTTGTGTAAAGAGCGGGCTCACTACCGCCGATTCGAGCAGCTCAATGTAGATATCTTTCCCCACTCGCTGTGTGATCAGGTGTAGTAGAGTCGCTCTGAGAAAGAAGATAGAGACACGTGAGGGAGAGAATGACGTCACGTTAGGGAGAGAGTGACGTCACATGGGGGAGAGTGTGTTGTCACGAGAGGGAGAGAGTGACGGCACGTGAGGAGTGAGGGAGAGTGTGATGTCACGTGAGGGAGAGTGTGACGTCACATGAGGGAGAGTGTGAAGTCACGGGAGGAAGAGTGTGACGTCACGTGAGGGACAATGTGACGTCACCGGAGTGTAAAATAACTTACTTTGAGTATTGGGGACATGAATTATCGTTGTATTTCAGACAGAGCCCCATAAGTAATCCTCCCAAACTCGACATAAGGGTAGCTGGAGCGTCTCCCCCGTCTGGAACAGTATTTAATTAGGTACTTAGTGAATTAGGTAATAAGTTTATTAGTATTAAAAAAGTTCCAAATCAGTAAATAAACCTTTCCCTATAGAGTGATTTTCTATAAGGGGAGGCTCGCAGTAAAACAACGATCCAATTTTTTACATCATCGGTAAAAAATGGAGCATCTAATTGTATAGATGGTAAGATGCTTCATCTTGGCTCACCATTATGGAATCACAAATGTTAAATCTTCAGGAGGTAGAAAACAAATTACAAGAAATGAGAGAAAGGAATAAGAAATAACCTCGATGTTCAACAAGCTCAAGAAGGTAAGGAACAAATGCAGGATTGTTCAACAGAGTGGCCACTGCACCAGGACATTCCTCTACCCAGTGTAGAAGTAACATTAACGTTCCAAACTTGGTACGGTGATTGGAGTCCTGGGAGAGATTCAGAGTCTTAAACAGACAGACAGACAGACAGACAGACAGACAGACAGACAGACAGACAGACAGACAGACAGACAGACAGACAGACAGACAGACAGACAGACAGACAGACAGACAGACAGACAGACAGACAGACAGACAGACAGACAGACAGACAGACAGACAGACAGACAGACAGACAG
>JH153925.1:208807-221250 GCA_000226015.1 Mnemiopsis leidyi | reverse complement strand
ACTAGTACAGACAGACAGACAGACAGACAGACAGACAGACAGACAGACAGACAGACAGACAGACAGACAGACAGACAGACAGACAGACAGACAGACAGACAGACAGACAGACAGACAGACAGACAGACAGACAGACAGACAGACAGACAGACAGACAGACAGACAGACAGACTTACATCAGCGAGCATCTGGAATACTTGGTTGATTAGATGTACCGGTGGCAGACCGGACGTTAGTTCTAGCTGTACTTGTAACATGTTACCGTGCTGCGAGTTGTTGTGGTTAATTATAGTATTTAATTAACTTAATTATAGTATTTAAGTCAACTTAATGTCATTTCTCTACATTTTTCTTTTAAACTATTTCGGCTGAAAACCGTACGACGGTTTATAGCCAATAATAAGTCTAGTAGAGTATAATAGTACCGGCATATAGCTAGTAATAACTACAAAACCAGGCATGACAATTAAAACTGGATTAAACTATATTAAGATTGAACTAAAAATTAACTAAAACTAAACTTAGACTGAACTAAAATTGAACTAAAACACAAGATTACCTGAGCAGTATTGTTGTAAAGACAGTGAGCTAAAGTAACACTACACAACCAGTGAGCTACTGAGTCGTTACTGAACATTCCAGCACAGAGCAGCTGTCCTGATGTTACTCCTACTTGCACATCTGAGGGACTGTCACGTGAGTATGTGTGTGACGTCACGTGAGTATGTGTGACGTCACGTGAGTGTGCGACGTCACGTGAGTGTGTGACGTCACGTGAGTGTGTGACGTCACGTGAGTGTGTGTTACATTACGTAGAGGAGAAAATGACGATCAACCTTTTTAAAACGATTTTCTGTATAACAGTAAAAAAGTAAGAACCAAAGAAAGTTGTAAAAAAGTTTCAGTAAGACCTTCCTGGTTAGGCAGAAGTGTAGAAACTATCCTTGCTTGTCCTTTCTGGTTTTTGAACAAGAAACATTGAACACAATACAACGCAGCTAGCCGCGCTTTGAACGGCTGTTTGTCGTTCACCATGAACATCAGGATTAGGAGAATAGCAGGTCTTTCTGACATCTCCAGTTCATCTAAAAACAGAGTAGTAACGTTAAATGTAGGGTAGAGAGTTGTAGCGTGTTAAGGAGTGAAGATAGGAACAATGAAGCAAGAAGCAGGATCAATGAGCAAGTACTACTGAACGCACACAGTTTTGTGTACGTACGTTTAATGTTAAAAACCTGACTCACTCTGTTATCTAACAAATCAATAGATTAAGATTCCTTAAAGAGGACATACCCATGAACTGTTGAATAATCTCATTTCCCCTGATGACATCTCCGATAGTTACAAGTAACTTTGCGAATATGTCCGGTGGCAAGCCTGGGTATAGTAACAAGTCCATCAAGCGCATGTAAATACCGCGCGTGTACATTACTTTCTGGCAGCTAGTCACGGATTGGGGGTTGTTGGTGGGGTTTATCAGGACCTGGGGGTGTTACACATGTTAAGTTTTATTTACCTCTATTTGTTACACATGTAAAGCTAGGTTTTATTTACCTCTATTTGTTACACATGTAAAGCTAGGTTTTATTTACCTCTATTTGTTACACATGTAAAGCTAAGTTTTATTTACCTCTATTTGTTACACATGTAAAGCTAAGTTTTATTTACCTCTATTTGTTACACATGTAAAGCTAGGTTTTATTTACCTCTATTTGTTACACATGTAAAGCTAGGTTTTATTTACCTCTATTTGTTACACATGTAAAGCTAGGTTTTATTTACCTCTATTTGTGTGTTACACATGTAAAGCTAGGTTTTATTTACCTCTATTTGTGTGATTACACATGTAAAGTTTTATTTACCTCTATTTGTGTGTTACACATGTAAAACTAGGTTTTATTTACCTCTTATTTGTGTGTTACACATGTAAAGTTTTATTTACCTCTATTTGTGTGTTACACATGTAAAACTAGGTTTTATTTACCTCTATTTGTGTGATAACAAACTAGGTTTATTATTTTGTACTCAAATCGACTGTACATCATTCGACAACTAGCTATTTGGCTGAAGGTTTCAAATTTCGTCGGGTAGGAAAGGAACAAACGTGAAGTAATATCAATGACAAATAAGACCAGATTTCAAACATTAAATAACCTGAAGTATCTCCAGCATAAGAAGGATGTTTGTCTGTTTCTGCACACTCCAAACTGTCATTTCTTCTTCTTCCTCATCCTCAGTGGCGGGCATCTCGAAGAAGGGCGTTATACGCTGTATGTTACTGAAATATAGGACGTCACTTTAGTTACTGAAACAAAGATGGTAAGCACGAGTATTTTGGCAGGAGGTTGATACCCTTGCTTGATATATTTAAGCCCCAATCAGGGTATATTTTCAGTACTGAACTGCTAGTTATCATTCTGTGTAAACTATGTACAAACCTTGTTTCTCTGAAGAAATTCTGATTGCTGAGGTTATTCCTTAGCAAGTTCAACAACAAAGAGAGACAATCTTCTACTATGATCCCTCCTTCACTATTTCCCTCAACACTCACTATATTTAGTAGCCGCTCAAAGGCATTTTCGAACGCTACAATTTTCTGAAAAACATGAAGTGTTATGAAAAGTTAAGACGTGGAAAGTTAATTTCTACAAAATAGTTAAGGAAAACGGTTGTGCTCGTTACGCTCACAGTCAGCAACTACCAATAAGAATTGTCACCGCGCGCTACGTCAATATACAGCATTTGGTAAGATTTTGCAACATTTCGCGCCATCAGCCGCAAAACAAGACTTTAATTAAGAGGAGACTGGCGTTGAGAAATTACCTGGATAGACGGATTATTCTTTGTTAGCTTAATCATCAGTAGTAGACCCTGACATAGAATTTCTAGTTATCAACTACCATAACATCAAGAATTATGTATTGACTAAGCAATGAGTTTGTTGAAATACTTACATTAGGGAAAGTAATAAAACTGTACAGCTTCAAATGGTTTAAGAACAAATGGTTAAAGTTTCCGGAAATAAGAAAAACTTAATAATCCAAACAGATCGGTTAAACAACAGAAAATCCGCAAAAAGCCTCCCTACTCACATCATTTCTGATGATCTCTCTGCTGTCAGACAACAAATCCATCAGTTTCGATATACCCATGGGAGATTCCAACACTCGCTCTTGTAGATCCTTCCCTCGGTTTTTAAGTAACAAACTCAACAACTTGACAGTCGGCCAGCGGACATGAAACTCGTACTCTTCAAGAAGAGATAGGAGTAGAGCGACGTTATCTTCACTTTTAACAAACATTTCCGTAAATTGTACTCCTAGATCTGTTTCAGGGGGTGTCTCACCTGTAGGAGGTGAGTATTATAACTTACATAATCTGTTGTAGTGATGTAATAGTCACTGTAATGCAGTTAGAATATTACAAGAATGCTAACAGATGTGATAACTAAAATGGTGCATATTGGACAGGTCTGCACGGTTATGTTAACATAACTTGACATATGTTAACATAACTTCAAATCATTTGTTTGGCTAGACAGTGAAACACACAAATTCTTGAGTGTATACTTCGTTTACATCCTTAGCTAAAAGAAATGAACAAGTTGGTTAATATCATGTTGCAAAGGAAAAATATAAGAAATAGAAGCGTCGAAAGGATCTCAAAGTAAAATTCTTAAAATAAGTTATAATCCGATAAAATGGATGAAAAATTTAACAACAATAAATACGCCATATCAAAAAATGTAAAAAGAGAGGTAAAAATTAATGAAATGCCAAACAAACTCACAAAATATTAAAATGCACTAAGGCTACCTTTCTACTTTGCATCTATTTAAACCCAGACAATTAGTTCTATACCTCTCAATGTATCTGAACTCTTCTCTGTTTAGTGCTCTAGGGTTACATTCTTTCAAAATAGCAAACTTATAGTTTTCAATTGAAAAATTACATCCATGGTGTTCAAAAGCATGAATAGAAAGAGCAGATTTATTTCTATCTTCAAACTTAAAACATGATCGATGCCCATTAACACGTTGATTAAACTTCTGCATGGTTTGACCGAAATATGTATCTTCAAAAACTGCTTGGTAATCCCCTTCTCTAATCTGACTACAAAGTTCACATTGTGCTATATAAATACAATTCCGAGTTTTACAATTAAACTTGGCTGGCACCTTTAAAGTTTGATCATTAACAACAAAAACGTCACCAGCTTTACACATGTGTTTACAAGTCAAGCATCTCGGAGCATTACAACTCTGCACCCAGTTCGAACTGTCCTCTAGTGGGGCTCTACAGATGGAACTATTCCTTAAAATTTTGTTTCCGATAACAACAAAAAAATTTGTTTCCGATAACATAACTTAACCACGTGAACTAAAACTATCACAGAAATTCGCTTACCTTCAGATGCCATAACATTGAGGAGAGTTTCAATGACCATCTCTGTAATCTCTATATCGGTACTATCTTCCTTTATCACGTTTATCAAGATGTCCATGGCATGTGTTCCCACCTCGACTTGGAACGACTGTTTGATAGTGTAGAAATAATCGTTATACAACGTAACTCACAGAAGTTGAAGACTCGATAACAAGGGACAACCAATCAAAATCGAGAAAAAGCAGTCACGTGATATCAATGTCACGTGACGTGTTTTACCTTGGAAAGAGCACGAAGAGCCCGGATAGCATCTCGTCTGTCGTCGAGTAGTGTCGAGGTTTCTAGACGCTCTATAAGTCTCTCTATCTGTTGAATTAAGGTTATTCTACACCAGTTATTACACATAATTTATTTTACATTAGTTATTCTACTTAATCATTGGATATAAATCAACTCAGTTGTAGGAGAAAAGAATTACCTTGATTACAGAACAAAACTTGACAAACACTTCCTAACTTCATAAACTACTAAATCATGTGTAATCAATCATTGCATGTTAAAAACCAACCACTAGGATTTTAATAAGACGAACGTTAGTCTTAATTTTAAGAGTTCACATCTCCAAAACAACAAACAGATGGAAACAAACGGATAAAAACAGCAAATAAAAACAGTATAAATAATCTGACCGTCTCAAATCCGCCCTGCTGCTTTTCCTCCTCTGTAGGTGTAGAGAGGAACCCCCGGAGGAAGGACATACCCCTAATTAAATAATTAATAACATAATTAATTACATAATTAATTACATAAGTAGTTACATAATTAATTACATAATCAATTACATAATTAATTACATAATTAATAACATAATTAATTACATAATTAATCGCATAATCAATTACAATAACAATCGTATAATCAATTACATAATTGAATAATCTATTTAACAGGCAGCTATTAATTTTCAGCAGGCAGCTACTTGGTTGAGTGGCATTTCGTCCTGCCTCGCAATCCAGCGGTTGCAGGTTCGAATATGCTCGGGGAAAGCCTCGCTCGTAAAATCGGTAAACGTGCCAAGATAACCTTGGGTTGCTTACTTTTCAGATTCCAATGCACTACTAACGTATCGAGGACGTATATTCAGGTGTCTGAGCTGGGACTGGCTTAGTTGTATTAATTTCACAATTAAGTAATTGCGAAATTAATCGAGTAATTACTTTTGAAATCAATTAAGTTACTATATCATTGCATTATCATTGTGTGATTAACAGTTTGACATTATGTAATATTCTATCTTGGCAAAGTGCAATAATTTGCTTACACAACATCTCCACAAGGCGCAATGCACAATGCCAATGACAGGGAATTACTATTATTCATATTTGCAGAAACACTTTAAACTGAAATTAAGTTTTACTCCTCAGCATTGGAATTAAGTTTTGTTACTGCTGAATGTCTGACTGTTGGAAATGAAATGAATTTACTGAGTTTAAGAGGGAAACAAAACCACAAAATTTACTATAACTCATTGTATCAGAGTATTATTAAAATGAATGAAATAAAGTATTATAAAAGTACTACCTATAAATTATAAAATGAATAAAAATATGTTTAATAATTTAAATAAGGATAAAAATTATGTCTCGCATGCCATTAAATACGACAATTAAAGATTTAAAACAATAAATTAGATTTACTGACCATACTATATTGGAGAAAGTAATTTGTAGAAAACAAAAAATACTTTATTCATGAACATTTTAAATTACAGGCTCATACTAAGGGAGTCCTTTTCGTTAAATTACCGCGGATAGAAATCTATAAAGTTTTGTTGAAGTTTAACTTCCATTACTTCCATTTTCAACCGTTTTGCCTTCTTTTACACTGCTTTCAGTTTCTTCTTTAGGTTCGACATTCTCAACATTTTTCTCATTCTCAATATTTTCCTGATTCTCTTCCTTTTTCTCCTTATCCTCAACATCCTCCTCCTTTTCCTCCTTCTCCTCTTCTTCCTTCTTCTTTTGCTCCTTCTTCTCTTCTTCTTCCTTCTTCTCCTTCTCCCCTGCACGTTCCTTCTCTACACTCGCCTCCTCCTTTTGACCCGGACCAGAAGTACTAGTACCGTTACTCCCTGGATCAGCACAGAGCAACATGATTGGACAATGATCACTACCCAACACTTTCTCTCTGATCAGGCTCGCTGCTATTCTATCCACAAACCTCTTAGACACAACAAAGTAGTCGATTCTCCAGCCGACGTTGCGCTTGCGGGCATTAGCCATGTACGTCCAGAAAGTGTACGCCCCGGTTTGGTCAGGGTGGAAATGTCGGAAAGAGTCGACAAAACCGCTATCCAACCACGTGGTAAAATCTTCACGTTCCTCCGCAGTAAAACCGGAGTTTTTAGTGTTAGTTTTAGGATTAGCAAGGTCGACTTCGGTGTGTGCAACATTCAGATCACCAGCTACAATTACCGGCTTCCTGGAGTCCAGGTTCTGGCAGTAAGCCAGAAAATCTGTGTTCCATTTTCTCCTGTAGGGTAGTCTCACAGTTTTCTGTCCTGAGTTTGGTACGTAGACGTTGACAAGATAGAAACTTTCATACTCTGCAGTGATGACCCGACCTTCGTTATCATGCTCAGGAATGTCTATGCCGTAAGTAACTGAAACCGGTTTCACTTTGGAAAACACCGCTGTGCTGGAGTACCCTTTCTTTTGGGCAGAGTTGAAATATTTGTGGTATCCCAGGAATTTTGCTTCCTCTGGGAAGTCCTCCTCAGCACATTTTGTTTCCTGCAAACACACAATATCGGGATCTTCAAACTTCAGATAATGCAATTTTTTACTCTTCAACACAGCGCGAATCCCATTCACGTTCCAGGACACGATTTTCAAATTCCAAGGCAGACCATCTGTAGTTTTACAATCAGGTTTAAAATCTATTTCTCCTTCCAGTTCCTCAGGGAGAGTCATGTGATCGAGAGAACCGGGAGCAGAGAGCTTCATTTTCTTGGACGCGCTGCCGCCCTTCTGCGAGCTGCTGCTTCTCTTGTGCGCCATGATCTTCTGTAAGGAAGTGATATTGAGAGAATGTACTGCTCGAAGTGAAGTGTTTAGTATAACTGATAGCATATTGTCATCTTCATCTGTTATAAGTTTTCAGTGTAAAGTTCGTTATATTCATGTAATATTTCTGAAATCAAATTGTTTTACACATGGACTAAAATTTAAGTTAAACTGATGGAATATCTTTGCAAATTAAACATACAAATATACAATTTTCATTTCTGGTGGTGAATAAAAGACAGTTAGGTTATAGGTACTAATGAAAACGAATAAATAGCAGATATGCAATACATGATAAATACTTGACAAATAACGTGGCCTGGGGCATGACAATCAATAAGTAGCACTTCAACGTTATCAAAATTTAACTTAATATTTCTAAAAGATTTGACAGATTAACATTTTCATCAAATATCCAGGCTCCAAATGCAAAAAAAACATTTATTTGTTATAAAATACATGATTATTTCGGGTGTAAAACTATAAAAATCACACTGTTCTTTGCAATTTCATCTCACTATTAAACAAAATAATAAACAATAACCACTCTCCTCATTCGCTTAACAATATTGATTAATTATATCATTATTATATGCCAACATTGAAAATTCTTAATCTTTCAAATTTGCGTAGTATATAATTGAAGAGGGACTTCTAAATAATTGAAATACTCTCAGTAATATCTAGGATATCTTCAAGTGCTTTAAATTCTAGTAGAATAAAACAACTAATAATAAGCATAAAAAATGATTACAGAAATTCATTGAAATGATAAAACCTAGAAATGTAAAAATTACCAACATTTTCAAAGCAATTGTATCTAAAGACAGGACAAGGGGACGTCGCTATATTAATTCACATCTTGATATCTCAATAAGTTCAATGACCATTTCATTAAGTATATAATACGAAGTAAGTAAATCGTCACTAACAAGCAACCCATACAGAGATGAATAGTTACAATGAGCACTAAGCATTAAAACTGAACTTTACAAACACCTTGGTTAGTATTGAAAAATAAACTTTGCCAATAAAAAGCTCCATCTTTATCCAACAATCTCTACAGATTTAGTTACTAACAGGACCATTGATCTATAGTCAGTCTTTAGAATACATCGTGCTACATCAGGCCAGCTGTTTCATTTTTATATATCAGCCACTATAAAACAGCATTAAACGAACTGCATCTTCACAGAACCAAAAAATCAAGATGGAGATAAAGACTGATTGGCATTGTTTCCCTTTGTCAAACTTGACACTCGCTTAGACTTAGACTCAGTAACTTTCGTCTCTCTTGGTTCTATAGGTACCCAGCCACGTTCCCGCTGTTCGCTTGATAACCTTATCTTCTCCAGCACCTTTACAAGGTGTTGTAGAAACTTCAGTCTGGGCTGACGTTGTCTGAAAGTGGAATTTTATAAGGTCACGTTATGAAAGTCACTTTATACCCAACTTTGATGGCACTACAATAGCAAACATAATACAATATATCTCATATAAGTTAGTCCCTTACCCCTTTACATCTCTATTTCAGAGTGGTTCTAAACTTACTCGTCATAAGGGAACTGCAGTTTCTTGATATCGAGAGAGTCAATAAAGTACTTCATCCCTAGAATGTAAGGTGCAGGCTGGCCGGGCGCGAGACCTTCACATGTAAACTTGGGAGTTTCCTCTGTTTCTACTATAATCTCTTTAGGAGCTTCGTCATCTGAAGTCCTGTAGTGGGGAGTGTTAAACAACTAGCCAATCATCGTTATGTACTGTCATCTTCTTCTTTGAAAAATTTTAGGAAAAATATGAATTGTGACTTACTGAAAAGGGATAACTCTATGTGAATTGTGACTCACTGAAAAGGGTTAACTTAATGTGAACTGTGACCTGTATCACGTGACTTACTGAAAAGGGATAACTTTATGTGAACTGTGACCTGTATTACGTGACTTACTGAAAGGGATAACTTTATGTGAACTGTGACCTGTATCACGTGACTTACTGAAAAGGGATAACTTTATGTGAACTGTGACCTGTATCACGTGACTTACTGAAAAGGATAACTTTATGTGAACTGTGACCTGTATCACGTGACTTACTGAAAGGGGATAACTTTATGTGAACTGTGACCTGTATCACGTGACTTACTGAAAAGGGATAACTTTATGTGAACTGTGACCTGTATCACGTGACTTACTGAAAAGGGATAACTTTATGTGAACTTTGACCTGTATCACGTGACTTACTGAAAAGGGATAACTTTGAGTTGGCAGTTGTCCAGGACAATACAAGCTTGTTCTGTTAAAACAGTAACCTCCTGTCTGAATACAGTGTTTGGATACAGCATGCTGATGTGTACCTGTAGGGTAATTGAGATATTAGAGCAAATATAGGTGTACTTATAGTAACGCAATAAGGGAGTTAAGTGAGTTATATCAACATTAGTAATTTACACATGTTAAAGTTAAGAGGCTGACTGAATTATTAAGAGGTTCATATGTATATGACACAGATGGTAATGTTTAGAAAAGGTAGAACATGTTACCCAGGCTACGACAGAGTCATCTGCAATGTACGGGTTATTCTTGTGAGACTTGAAGCGTAGCTGAAAGTTACAAACATCGTCTCCCGTGATCGATCTGAAACCGTTGATATACTCGTTCTGTCTCACAAAGTTCTTTAACGTTCCCTGCACTGAGTCTACCTGGAATAATAGCTCCAAATCAACAGATTCTTTTCAGCGAAGATAATTCGAGTTGTTAGGTTAACTGGTAAAGGCCGAAATTTAAAATCAGGAACTTGGCGTTCACTTTTATCACATCTAAAAATACAAACTTGACTTGAAAGTTGAATGTGTCGTTAACAAGAAAATGCTCCACTTGTTACCTTGGTGTCGTTAAGGAGGTAAGTAAGAAGATCGATAATGTGACACCCAAACATGTTCAGAGCACCACCACACCTGTCTTTGTCGTACTTCCAGTTGTACTTCTTGGAACACAGTTCTGTCTGGTTGCACTGTATTCGCACCTGGAAATGTAGCTGTTGTATGAGTATCTAAGGTTGTATGAGTATCTAACTTGCACAATTAGGGGCTTATAATAAATGGGTAATAAGTTTGAGTTCATAATTAAGGTTTTATTTGTTATATGGTGGCAGTTTTCGTCTCCAAACTCATGTTGTTGCTTACTTTTTCAATGCAAGAGTATTATGCATAGTTGATTACTCATGGACCAAATCATCATCAGTTTACCGATCAACTATACCTCAAGACTTTTCACAGCACCATACTTTTTTTCCATTATAATGTTCCTGAGCTGCCGAACAGCAGGTAGATTCTTCAGCTGATAAGGACAAGCACACAACCAGATAGCAAACTTAGAAGCAGATGCCAACAAAGCCTCAGCCTCCTCAACAGTTGTGACTGAATAAGGTCAAGTGAAAATCGAGAATCATACTTCAAAGTAAGACTTAAAATGAAAAGACCTGCCGATTTTAGAGAAATTTATCAAGTCCCTTTGATTAAAACTGGAATTGGCTCAATCAACCAACTGCCAATCAAACTTGTCATTAAAACAACTTACCCCCAGGAGCTTCAACCACTATGTTGTTGCTGTATTCCAAGATTTGACGAGCTATGTTAGCAAGATGATAGGGTGGTGTAGCAACCCACACTATTGTATTCTCTGCGTCATAAGACTTGTCTTTGTTTTTCTGATTTTCTGTCAGATGTTGAAACAGCTCCTGTTTTTAAAGTTATTTAAGCTATTGAGAATATTAGTTTGCAACTAAATATGTTTACTATTGAATGGCAATTGATAGCAAACATGCATCACACGACATATTTAATTATCAAATTAAAACTTGCATCAATATCAGTGGTTGAGTAAGGAATCTGCAGTTTTTTACATATTCTTGCCAGCTCCTCTTCATCATAACTCCACATACCTATAACCTGAATGAGTAATGAGTCACAAAATATCTTTCATCTACAAAAATCTTATGAAAGTTAATTATTATGATTTATGATTAAATGATCAAACAATGATAAAATATCATTCAAGAATAACAAGGATTGCCAGACAAACACTTCTCTACTTATTAACTTACCTTGTATCCTTGCTCAGTGAGAAGCTCTGCCACGATGGAACCCCATCCAGTTCCATAAATGTAAACATAAGGCTTTTTCATTATTCCTCACCCCTTGTTTTCCTTCCTATACATTACCCCTTAACTAAAACTGTTAAATCCGGGGTATCTGTGTGACATATATGTTACACCTATACGCAGGATCTTTAATAAAGATAAATCTGAATACAAATACTTATCAAGCACAACTTTAGATTTTCGTCATCATCATATAAAATGATCTTGTAAACTTTTGATCACTTTATTCTTTAACTATTTCAACACTGCAAGTTAAAAATTTTTATTGAGAAGGAAGTCTTTCAAGAAGTACCTGACTGACTTGGGGAAGAAACATGAAATTAAACATATTTATGTAACATCCGGAAACTGGTAGTCTGTTAAGTTGTTCAAGACTGTCCAATATGATCTGTATTACATTTGGATATAAAATAAAAAATATAAATAATAAATAAGCATTACAAGGTAAACACACTACTTTGAACTATAGTTTCATGTAGAACAATCGTCAGCAAAGAAACTAATCAAACAACTATCACAATGGTAATAATAATGTGCTGCTCCTTTATAAATCTATGTTATTTAAAAGAAACTTTAAACTTAATTGCAACTATTACTAACTATTTGAACACAAGTATTTACAAATATTTACAAATTAACAACTGTACATTAAAATTAAAATTAACATGATTACAGGCACTTTTTTAATAAGAGCTTGTTCATGTGCCTGCACTTGTTTAAAATCTCTCTTCTTTTATTTAGCAAGTTTTCGTGTTTGCTGGTTAAAATGCAGAGTTTTTCTGTAAGGCACAAGTCGCAAGCTCTCATTCCACCTCTGTATGGCTGGCCGTGTCTAAGG
>JH153925.1:172421-192533 GCA_000226015.1 Mnemiopsis leidyi | reverse complement strand
AATGATGACAGCAGACTATGTCTGATCAAGGGTCTAGCAGCCGTTTTCATTTTGATGCCTATATATGTTATACTTATGTATTATATTTTTATCCATGTTATATGCTATTTCCATTGGTTATTGTTCACCGTTACCTTATTATTTACCATTAGTTTGTTAGGTGGATATCTCTAGACTGGTACTACCCCCACATCCACACAAGACGTAGTTAATTGTAACGTGCTCCTTATTCACTGCTCCTACTCCAGCTACTATTCTCTATTGTTATTACTTACTTGCTTATTGTTGTTGCTGCGTCGGTATTCAACGCGGTTTATTACGACTTGCGAGTAAATCATTTAGTTATGCAATTGTGGTCAGCTCTGTTACGGCTATGACGTACAGTCGTACAGCAATATGCATACAGCTCACCCAGGACTTGATCGTCAACTCCAACAAAAATTCGGCAACGAGGCCTAACAAGCCTCTAGGGGCTGGTGGTGTAGTGGTTTCCTTCTCGGCTCCCACGCAGGAGGTCGGGGGTTCAAATCCCATATCCGCCAGTCCTAGAGAAGTGCGCTAAGGGCATTTGCCTATGCAACCTTCTTCGGTCGACTCAGCCGAATGATCGGGAAACCGTGATTGAGGGTTAAATGAGGAGGGTTTTTTGTTAAAAGATCTAAAATCTTCCAGGAGCCCCTTCAGTATAACTGTAAAAGCCTGGGTACAGGTGTAACAAATACAAATCCAAATACAATTATGAAAATTAACTGGATGTAATATCGATTACCTTCAGAATGGTTGAAGAATACTTTCTTGGTTTTGATCTAAGTACTCAAGCAATTAAAGTATTTATTGCTGATCGGGATCTCAATCTTCATTGTGAGGTGGATCTCAAACATTTAATTTGTCAATCAACTGCTATAGATATAATCTTTTTAAGATTTCACTTGTTTTATGAAGCAATTGCTGCCTTATTCCTAACTGTCCGAAATTCAGGTGTGTGTCAAGTATGATAAAGACATTCTCAATTATAAAAACAAAGATATCCTCCAGAAGAGCGGCAATTCAGTGACATCTTCGGTTGCCATGTGGATCGAAGCACTGGATTTGGCTTTAGAAAAGACATCTACACTTGTAGATATGGATTTGGTAGGTTAGGTAAGAGACTTCATCAGCTGTTCAAATTGTTGATCCAGTAATGATTACTAATATTATAATTAGGGGTCGTTCACACATGAAATTAAATTTTTGGTAATTTTGACCCCCTCCCACTCCGTCATCATTCGTCATCATGACAAGACCCCCCTAAATGTCAGAGGTAAATTACCATAATGACATCATTACAGTCGGAACCCCTGCCCCCTACTTCATGTCAAAAGACTTGATTGTTGGCCTTTTAATTTACTAATTGGTAATGTCCCTTTTGCTACACTGCACCTGTTTCTACACTTGACTTTTCAAATGAAACATCTTGTCTAACATGTAGAAACACCAATACTCCCAGAGATGCAAACCATGCATTTGAAGTAGCAGCAGCTGCCAAAATCATCAAATCTGCTGAGAACCTCGGTGACATGTCGGACACAGTGACTCCCTGCTCTCACAGGAAAACAGGATTCAATGTATTGAATCCGAGATGAAGCAGCTAAATGAAGTTTGTCAGACAGACATTTGAAAGGTAATTCACCAGGTTTTTCAGCTTAAATCTGAACTTAGCAATCTTTCCTCAACCACTGTGCACAAATCTCCTGCTGCTTCTACATCTGACATTGACAACCATGATGCCTTTCTGTCCATATCGGAGTGACTTGACACTATCAAGACCAGCCAGCAAATTTTTGGTTAAAGCGCAATGCGCTCAGTCGCCAGTGCAATATCTAGTTGGGTGCCCCTGCATTCTGAGCGTGCAGCTTGGCTCTAAAATTGTGTTTTAATCGACCACGGACCTGTTTACTAAGACTTATATCTCAAGCCTGGCTGAACACTGAATTCAGTCATTTTATTTTTAAGAGATTTTTTGTGACAACGTATTTTTAAATATCAAGACAAAAATAGAATTATCTTTAACCAAATTATCTTTTACCAAGTTGCAGTCATTTTTGAAATTTTTTATACTAAACCAGTGAAATCACAGTATATCACCAGATTCCTGAGTCAAAATTTTAACTTGGCCAAACCCCCCCCCACCCGCCCCCTTTGTCATCAATTGTCATCATTTGGAAACCCCCTCCCCCTAGGTGATGAGGTCATATGTGAACGACCCCTTAAGGCTCTTATAGATTAAGGAAAGTAATTGATTGTTATATCATAGGATGGCTCTCAAACGTGGTTTGTTTGTTGTGATAGAGGGTGCTGATGGAACTGGCAAGTCAACTCAAGTTCTTAATCTTACCAAACGCTTACAGAGTGAAGGCTATCCCTGTAGCTCAATGAGGTATCCAAGTTTCTGCTTGTGATTTGATTTGAAACTTTTATAGAATTTATATATTTTGACAAAGAGAACAATATTTATTATTATTATTATATCAAAATTACATGGACACTAAATTTCATAAGGCTGCAGATTTGGCCAATGGTCGTAAACTGTAAAGTCAACACAAGTTAATTGCAATTTACTAACAAAAGCAATTGATTTCTCACGCTCAAAGGTTGTCATGGCATCTTTATTTGTCTTTAAATGATACTATTACATACTCACATCTGAGTCTAATCACAGAAAAGCTAAAATTTACTCAGAAGGCTAACTTGTGATTCAACTATTATCTCAGATTTCCTGATAGAAGCACACAAATTGGGGGAATGATTGATAGTTATCTGCAGTGCAAATCAAACCTGTCAGACGAAAGTGTCCATCTTCTTTTCTCAGCAAACAGGTACTTGCATGCAGAGTATACAGAATGCCATGTATAAAAGATGATGTTTTACATCTTAGAATTTTTAGATATAATTCCTTGATTGAAAAATATTTTGACTATCCTAAACAGTTTCTCTTTCCAGGTGGGAACTGAAAAATCAGATTACCAACACCCTGGCGTCTGGGACCAGCATCATATGTGACCGCTATGCATTTTCTGGTGTTGCTTACACATCCTCAAAGCCTGGCTTCTCTCTACGCTGGTGCATGGGTCCTGACCGAGGTTTACCAAAACCAGACTTGGTGCTTTATCTACGTGCCTCCGAAAAGCTTGCGCAGTCGCGTTCAAACTATGGTACAGAGCGCTATGAAAAGCGAGAATTTCAGAACAAAGTTGCTGAAATGTTTGAAGAGATTCGAGCTGTTGATAAAACACTCACATGGACTGATTATACAGTGGAGCGCGGTATAGATGAAGTCACTGATGATCTATTTGGGATTTTACAGAAAGAGTTGAACTCTAATCTGGTGAAGGAAGTTGGAAAGTTATGGATGGAATGAGTATTAGAGTGTCTGTTAACAGCTTATAAAATATGTCTCAAATATCTTGGTTAATAGTTTACTGATAGTGCATGGGTTGCAACTTAACAATAATCCAGCATGTCTACTGTCTAGGGAGAAGTAAGAATCGTTCAACAGTATGAATGAGCCGAAATCTCAGTTCTTGATATTCAAAAAGATGTGCTTAGCTCGTGCGTCCTACCATAGATATCATGGTTTACAAGGTTTCCAAAAATAAACATTTTTATTGGATTTTTACCTAGATTTTAAAGAATTTCTATTGATAGTAATATTTACTTGCTTGAAATTGTTATTTATATTTATGTTAATTTTATCAACGATGAGTATCATTGGGGTTTACATTGCAATGTCTATACTTATTTTTTAAGTAACACAAATCTCAGCAACAGTAATATACAGAGTTAAAAAGATTTAAATGTTCATAAAGTACAATGTAGCTGTGTTCCTACTCAAAAATTGATATCTAAAACTTTAAACATAACCCCAATAACAGGTTGTTGGAATTGGAGGTTGCGCTCAACAACATGGCACAGTCTACACAGGACAAGATTTCTTGGCAACACTCCAAAACCTGAACCCAGCAGAAAGTCTGCACACTCAGCTCTCTGATAAGCTCTCTGTTGTTGATTCTCCTATTTGGTTGGACAGCAGCACTGAGGATTACTGCTCCAGGTTTTTGTCCTTGTTTTAGTCTAGGAAATTTTGTTTGAATTTTAACGGCATTGATCCAAATGTGACTTCAAATTGTTAAATTTTACTTGATAATCTAGCAAGCATATGATCAAATTTTTTCATTTAAATAAACTAATTGTCATAAATTGTTTGTACATAAGGTTAGAAGAGAAGATTGGCATTGATGATTTATGTAAAAAGACTGGTTCTAGAGCTCACGCTAGATTTTCTGTACACCATATTCACAAGGTAGAAAAAAGCTGTTCTTTTTTCATTCCTTTATTGTAAGATTACAGAAGACTGAAATCTGAGGTCAGTCAACACATAACGAAAATAATAGTGAGCAACGTTTCACTGGTCTAACATTGAGTTGTAGCTATTACAATGAGACATACGGTTAAATGGTGTAAATGCTCACCCATCATTGTAGCTTTGAATACACCTCAAGGTTGAGGTGATCTGAGTGATACCCCAGAAATTGTGTATGCTTGTATGGTTTGAAGTATTGAGTGGTGATAAAAACGTTAAGAATTAGTGGTAATAAAGTGGTAACTGAGAAATTGGTAACAAATAAATACAGTACTAAACCTCTATTTACCTGGCCTCTCGGGGAATGGTAGAAGGCCCGGTAAATTGAGGGACACGGTAAATAGAGGCACGGCAAATAGAGGTTTTACTGTACATAAAATAGAAGTAGTAAGCGGTAAAGTAGTTCATAATATGGTGCTATACCATAACACACAACTCCTCCCAGCTGGTTAACGAAGACCCTGAAACCTACCGCGAAACAGAGCGCGTCCTCCTGATAAGCAACTTCTTATCTACGCTTCTAGCGGGGGACTATGTCCCTATGGACTTCAGTGACGGGTCGGGGATGAACTTGCTTGATATTATCCAGAAGAGGTGGATACCTGAAATAGGCGGGATGTATGGAGGTGTGGACGTGTGTGAGAAGTTGGGACAACCTAAACCTACATTGAGAGTAGGTAGATAGTAAGATACTAGGTCATAGAAACATTTCTGTAATTTGTCCTTCAAGTTGATTATTACCCAGTTGATAATTACACCCAGCTATACCTGATCTCAATTTAACTACCTGAATTGCAACTTTCCTGTGATTTTCAGAATTCCAAGCTTTTCAGTAACACAAGTTCCCTCATTTCTCAAAGCATTATCTCCTTCTCCCCAGGCAGATAACGAAGAGCCTACAAGAGTCTCCGACTACCTCACAACCAGATACGGTGTAAATAAGGACTGTCACGTGACTAGATTTACTGGAGACAACCCGGCTACTCTGGTTGGAATGTGTTGTGGAGACGAGGATCTCATCCTATCTTTAGGTTAGACATGTTGGAATGTGTTGTTATCTGGATAACCTGGTCTCATTGACTTTGCTAAGTTCCTGAAATGTATTCCCGTGTGTTTTCTAGCTTTGCGTTTTGCGACTGATAATTTAAAGTAGTATTCGACCTGTGCCAAGAGGTTATAAAATTTCTTTTCAAATTTTTTTATAAGAAAATTAGAATGAATCAACTAAATGCACAAACCTGCCCAGGAACGAGCGACGTTCTGATTGGAGTATCGAGTCACGTGACCCCTTCACCTGATATCCACGTGTTTTGTAATCCTCTGAATCAGCACACTCACATGTTCATCATCTGTTACAAGAACGGGAGTTTAGTCAGGTCAGTGATGTTGTTTTTTGTCTGTTTCTCTAAAAGTTAATTTGTTCTTTCTCTACCTGTATCTTCTCTGATTTGATAAAGTTTATTTACAGTGTAGTTAATGATTTTCATCCGGATCGTAAACGGTGGGATTATATTTGTTAATTCTGTTTTATATCGGTTAACAGTGTTGCCTGTAGACACCACACTACTGTATCTATGCTACTATACCAGTTATAGTTACAGTTGTTTTAGACACATTGAACTTGAGACACATAATATCTGAAATGTTAACATATCTGAAATGTTAACAATGTTACATTGTTTAAAACACATAATATCTAAAATGTTAAACCCCCCCCCCACTTCACAGAGAAGAGCTGATGAAGAACTACTGCGAAGGAAGCTGGGACAAATACAATGAGATAATATCCAGTGTACCACGTGATGATCAAGTGATCGTGGGAAATTACCTCCCTCAACCCGAGACGTGTCCGGCCGGACTTACCGGACATTTCTGTTCTACTGATCCAGGTACCTGGGTTTTGTTTTCTAAGAGATAAGTTTTGCTTTATAGTAAAAGTTTAAAGTTTAACTTCGTCCTCCATATTTACCATTTACTGTTCACATGATGATAAACATTTTTGCGGTCCGCGCAATTCTTGTTGTTATAAGGATCGTGAGAACACCATCAGGCAAAATCAACCAATAGCAGTATAACAATAATTGCACCCCGAAAACAGGACTTAAAGATAATTCATTACATACCTTTGATAAAGATAATCCAATACCTTCCCATGAATTTTCCCTCAATCTGTACTCCCCCAGATGCCTCCCTATTTTCCCACCCTCCCGCCACCATTGTTCGCACTGTGACTAAGGGACAGTTCCTCAGCAAGCGGAACGACATCGCTGCAGCTGGTTTCTCTCCGTCCCGCGCTGCGCGTCTCATCGTGGTGGGGGGAGGAAGTGTGAACAACACCCTCCTTACCCTCATCAGTAACGTGTTCGGTATGGATGTGTATCGTATGTCCAGCGGGAACGCTGCTGCGCGCGGAGCTGCGTTGTTAGCGTATGCTGATGTGAAGGGGGTAGAGAGTATGAGGGAGCTGGTGAGGCGTACTGAGATTGAGTTGGTTGCGAAAACGGACCTTTCTGAGCACGAGAAGTATTGTGGTTTACGTGAAACATATGTGAAGTTGCAGGAAAAGTGTATGAAATCCAGGGACATGTGACGAACATATTGTACTCGCTAATCGCTTTTAGTTTTTATTTTTAGTGTTGTACCGGGTACATTTTTAATATGAGGTTTATATTTGTAGTGAACTTTCAATCGATGTTTCGTCGTAAAATTGTTTGCAAAGCAGCGTTATTTTATGGTAAGATAATGGGAAGTAAAGTGTTCTTGTTTTCTTTTATAATGCTCTCAGCATGTTCATCCTCTCTCATGATATCTAGGATTAAGATGTTAAGGTATGTTATGATATGATTTTCTCAGACTAACATCTTGATATTATCATTGCTAGTCAAATTAGCATAACCTGGAATTTTTAACTTTTCATACATATCAGTTTACGTGTCAGTTTTCTCGATTTTTACAGAAGATGGCTATTGAAAATCGATTATTTGGCTGTATGATGAAATATAGGGGATGGGCTAAAATTCATACTTTTGTTTACGTTTCAGTAAGGAACATGTTAGAATGTTGCGCTAAAATAACTACCTGACCTATAATCGGAAGATTTTCGACAACCTTTTATAGCTCAGCTAAGAAGTTAACTAAGTAAAACATCAATTTTTTAGGAAATGTCGCTGTCAACCTCAGAAGACGAGATTTACCAAGTAATCAGCCACCTCCACCTCCCTCCCTCAGCATATCAAACCCAGGACGGCTACGTAGTGCGTATAGAAACTCCCGCGCAGGAAGAAGTATCGCAGGTGAACGTGGACGTTAACTCCGACACAGACCCACCAAGATATCTAGCTACAGATAAAACCTGGGTCTGCCGGGAGTGTTCCTACGCGTCCACTAACAAGTCGCATTTCATGAGGCATCAGAAAACTCATTCCAACGTCAAACCGTTTAAGTGTCCAGAATGTCCTTACGCATCTATACGCGAGGCTAATCTTATTGATCATCAACGACTTCACACAGGCGAGAAACCCTTTAAATGTCCCGAGTGTCCTTATGCCTGTTCCCGGAAAAATCAGCTCGTTAATCACCGGAAAGTTCACAAAACGAACGACAAAACTTTCAACTGTTCGGATTGTCTGTTTTTCACTCACGATCGGACTCATCTTCTTGCTCATCAATCTTCCCACCGTCAGGAGAAGAGGTATCAGTGTTCTGAGTGTCCGTACGCGTCCGCTGTAAAGTCACGCTTTACTGCCCACCAGATGACGCACACTGGAGAGAAGCCCTACAAGTGTAGCGTGTGCGAGTACGCGTCCAGACAGAAATCTAACGTTACCTCGCACTTCAGGAAGATGCACAGTACTGGGTCGGGGGAGAAAATACTGAAATGTTCTGAGTGTCCGTTTGTGTGTTCCCATAAGAATCACCTCCTGGCCCATCAAAGGTTGCACACGGGCGAGAAACCCTTCAAATGTTCAGAATGTTCATATGCGACAGCTCACAAGTCTCATTTAGTCGGACACAAGAGGACCCACAGCGATGTTAGACCCTTTAAATGTGACGCGTGTCCCTACGCTGCGCGGATCAAGCGTCATTTGGTAGATCACCAAAGAAGGCACACAGGAGAAAAACCTTATAAGTGCTCATACTGCCCCTACGCAGCTGCACAAAGTTATGTAATTTCGCGCCACGAGAGTAAAGTACACCAAAACTCAACTTCTCCTCCAGTATCTTGCACCCCAAGTTCTGTGTCTTACACTCCTGTTGCTATTGTTCCCTGTATGTTGCTGCAGGCTTCAAATGTCTCTTTTTCTACGTTTCGATAGTTAAATAACTTTTCCGGGAATTTATCTATTTATGTTTGATTTGTATCCACCAAAATGTTAATTGAAATGTTTATACTGAAATGATTGAATGTTTAATACAATTTATAAGTTCAGGGGATTCAGATGAACAAGTTGATGAAGGCCTCAAATAGTTTTATAAAAAGGTTGAGTAAAAACTGTAAAGATGCCTTCGTTGTTATCGTTTGAATGTTTGTGTCGGATTTTTTAAAGATATTTCCTCTATTTAAATATTTTTCTTCGACATTAATTTTGCTTATTTAAGATAAACCCGCTAGATTTCAAGTTTTAAGGCTATCATAAAGTGTGGCGTTATTTTGTTCCCAAAAACGAATTCAGGAGGTCCCAATAACGAGAGCAGAGGGATGGAATTAAAATAAATTGATTTTGATTAAGTTTTTATTCATGAACTACCACTTAAATCGTTTTATACTGCACAAGTATAGCTTAATGTTAAATGTTTTAAAATTGTTGTGCTTAAGTATTATGACGAAATGAGAGCTGAAAACTTGAATTCTTGCCATGGATCACTGCATTGAACATCAAATATATTTTGTGATATTTACTTATGATCATTGATCATTCCATTCATCTTGACGTTTAGTAAGATTATTTTTTAAACGTTTTACAAGAAATTTACTTGTGGTATTTACTATCGCTGAGTCACGGTTTGAGTGCTTTGAAATCATATCTTACCGGGCGTCACAAAATTTAATATTGTGTCCAACTTGTTTTTCTATAAACTTAAAAACCACTTAAATTTTACTCGTGAAACAGAAAATTAAAACTGAAGATACACCAGTAATACCGATGTTTTCAAAAGTAGTTAAGTAACTACTTCTAATCTCCTTTGTATTATGACTTTCTATATCCCAGAACATGACTTGACATGTGAAGAAAACAGACACTACGCGTCTCTACAACATCAGGTCGACACCTCACTCCCAACACTGCTGCTACCGCCGCCGACACCACCGCCGACACCACCGACATGGGTGACTCTAAGCAGAAGATGGAGACATTCATAAACAACGTTCTGGAGATTCCTTACGACCACGACAAAATGCAAACACTCCTCACCGCGCGCGACGTGTTGCAGTACGCGGAGGAGGAACTCATGTGTATTATAATGCAGATATACGGGGAGGAGAGGAACGTGTTACAGCGCGACACGTCCAGTTCCATCGCGCAGAACATGGAGCTGCGACGGAAAATAGTTACTAAGAATACGAGCAGGTTTGTGCCAAGTAGAAGATATTATTAGAAGTAAATAGTAAATAGATGTATTGAAGTTTTATGTAGCATCTGTTCACCAAACTCAGGAACTGGCTAAATCAAGTTACAGATATTATATACATTTGATTTGGGTCTTTAATTTTTAAATTGAATGATAATATCCCTATATTTTATTTCTTGAATTGAATGATGATATCCCTATATTTTATTTCTTGAATTGAATGATAATTTCCCTAGAATTGAATGATAATATCCCTAGGATAGCAGTTGTCTATCTTGTGGACGTGTGGGAGAGAATAAGTGGTAACCTGTATCTAGGATCTGGAGAAGATTGGACTCAGTTCTGTAATGACTTCACTTCCATGGTTATGAGGTAGATCTTTTTAGATTTAGTGAGTACGTCCTGCAGTAGTTCCTGTTGTTATTATTATAACTTTTAAGTATTATATCAAATTAATGGATTGAATCGTGATATTGCCTCATTCAATCTTTTCAATACCATGTATGCGAAGCATGATGTAGCTATGTAGGTAGATTCTCAACAGTTCAAATATATGAATTTTCAGATAATGAGATTCAGCTTTAGCAAATACAAAACTATTTCAGGAACCTAGGTCTCGTCATGACAGGAATGTTGGGATCTGACGTAGACACAGGTCTCATACAGTCCTCTCCTCTCTCTTGTCTCTTCATCAGAAACCACCAAAACTTCCCCCTTCCCATTCCAGAACGCGATCGTTTTGCTCTCCAGTTGATCCGCGCAACCCAGGAATCCGGAACCTTCCATCAGATCTTCAGCGCACTCTTGTTTGACCACATGGGCCGAGCTAAAAACAACAACATTCTTGACGCGCATGTCTGCGATGTCTACCATGCACTTGAGTGTTTGACTGCTATCAAAATATCTGCGTCTAGGCCAGTAGTTTCTCTAATTTCCAGTCTGGATGTGTGGAGTCCAGATCTGATAAGTAACGGGAGAGAACTTGAAAATTATTCATTTCTCGGACCATTTCTTGGTTTGTCCGGGTATTTTGAGGAAAACCCGAAAATACAGAACAACAAGGAACTTGAGGTTGAACAGTTGAAGCATGACCTGCCGCCTGTCATAAGAGAAACACGTGACATCATGCTAAAGATTGTTTACAATCTGCTCCTTCCTAAAGATAATCGCAGCACTGTGCTCTCCTACTTTGCACGTGTTTTAAACAAAAACGCGAAGAAAAGCGGTATTCAGGCTCGAGAGGATGTTCTATCTAGGGACGGATTTATGTTGAACTTTTTATCCGTCATTCTCGACTTATCCGCTAAAGTAGCAGTGGAAAAAGTCGATAAAAACTACTTTCAAAGTCCGAATTGTCGGCTTGATTTTTCTGAAGTTACACGTGTAAATGCCACTTCAGAAGAAGCAGAAGAGTTTTCTAAGACGTTAAGTGGAGTTAAACAACCAAACTTCAGCACTGAATGTTTTCTGATGGCTATCTACTCTGTCCACCTGTCTCTACTTCCTGCACTCAGAAAACAGGTAACGCGCGTACAGCGCATTAAAGACCTTTCTAACATGATTAAGGATACCACTAGAAATGGTCGTCCACCACCAAACAGCCGGGCAGAGCTTCAACTCAAGATTGGAGAAGCCAAGTTGGAAAGTTGGAAGAGGGCCGAGAAAATAGCGCAAATAACGACGTTTGAAACTGAACTACTCCAGAAGTTTGCAGAGTTTTACGGCAAAGTTTGTCTCTGGTTGCTCTCAGTGGTGGACCCAGAACGAAAGTGGCTGAACTCCGGAATGGAGAAACTTCCCAACAACCAGCTCCTGGACACTCTACCAGAGTTCATCCTAGACGACATAGCTGACGTGCTGATACAATCTTCGCGCTTCCGCATCAACCTTTTGGGTAACGTGAACCTTGCGCCAGTTTGTCAGCTGATCCAGGTCTGCGTGTGTCACCCGCACTTCTTCCGTAACCCCTACTTAGTGAGCAAGCTGATAGAGGTAATATACATGTACAGTCCTGATGTGCAAGGTACAAGTACTCCTCTCTTTGAGAAAATCATCACTCCTGCTAGCTCCGAACAGTTTCTACTTCCCGCGCTACTTGACTTTTACACGGACGTGGAGAGTACCGGAACTTCCAGTGAGTTTTACGATAAGTTCTCCATCCGTTACCACATTTCTATAATAACTAAAACTCTGTGGTTTGCTTCAAACACCACACACCGGCTTACTCTGATGCAGTGTTTGGAAAACACGAAATATACACGGTTTATAAACATGCTCCTCAACGACACAACCTTCTTGTTGGACGAGAGTATCGACTCGCTGAGATCTATACGCGATACTCAGAAACTCATGTCAGACTCCAGCAAGTGGGACAGTCTACCCGAGGAGAGTAAGACTCAGAAGTTAAACCAGCTGAAACAGGACGAGCGACAGTGTAAGAGTTACCTGACCCTGGCTAACGAAACTGTTCATATGTTCCATTATCTCACGCAGAGCATTCAGGCACCCTTCCTGCGCGGTGCGCTGATAGATCGCGTTGCGGCAATGTTGAATTACAACCTTCAACAGTTGTGCGGTCCAAAGTGCGCAGACCTTAAAGTACAAGATCCTCAGAAGTACGGGTTCCAACCAAAAGAGTTGGTTCAACAGATTACGGATATTTACATCAACCTGGATAGCCCTGTTTTCTTAGATGCTGTGGCTGGCGACGAGCGCTCATACAAACCGGAACTTTTCGCCCTGGCAATAACACGGCTCACCAATGCTGCTATCAAATCCTCCTACGAAATTGCTGCATTTTCTGAGTTTGCAAGGAAAGTCAAGGAGAAGTACGAGGAGAAACAAGCAAGGGATCAGGACTTTGAGGACGCGCCTGACGAGTTCCGCGATCCTCTGATGAGCACTATGATGAGACAGCCAGTACGGCTTCCGAGCGGCGTGATCATGGACAAACCAATCATAGAGCGACATCTGCTGAACAGTTCTACTGATCCCTTCAACAGACAACATCTTACTGTTGACATGCTCATTCCTGAACCGGAACTGAAGGACAAAATAGACGCTTGGATCAAAGAGAAACTGAAAAAATAGACGCCTGGTTTAAGGATAAACTGGGAAAATAGCTCGATAATTGGGAAGTAACTGACAAAATTTGTTGTTTAGATTTTGTGTTTGGTAGATTTGAGCATTGGAAGATATTTGATAGACGTTATTTAGGGGTAGACCATAAGCTTCCAATCGATACATTCCCGACATTTTTCAAGTTCACCCTGCCTTAGGCAAATACATAAACATGGTACCTACAGAAAGACAAAATTTCGATTTACCGTCTTCTAAAAATTCTAACCCAGCCCATTCAATGATTGAACTTTGTCTGCATACGAAAAAAGATATCGATTTGAAGTTTACGAGAGCATGTAACATAACACATGTGATATTTATCAACTGATTAAAGATAAACTGGTTATAACAATAAGTATAATTAATATGAATGTATTTCAAAAGTTTACATTCAAATCTGCACATATTGGATCGCATTAAGCTCAAATTTAATTGAGATCGTTTTGTCAACTCATTGAAAAGTTGAAAAGTCGAAACGTGACACGTGCCTAGACACGTGTCTTTCGTTTTTGTTTCTGATTGGTAGGAATTGCTGCATATGGATAGAGAGGTATTTCATTGCCTTGTTTACTCAACTTAGAAGGGCAGCTGCGTTTTTTGTCATTATATTTATTTCGTGTTATGTACGAAACCGGGAATTTTGTAGTCTAAATATAAGAAATTGTAGAAAGCACATGTCTTATTTTGTCACTTGTTCACGTGTGGCCTCTAACTAATAAAACTGTTAAATCACGTGACAGCTTGTATTGGAAAATCCCCTTGTTTATGTTAAGACCTGAAGAATACCAAAATTTCCCACGGGTATTGCTAGTTTAGATTTGTATTTCGTGTAAGAAGTACTGCGCATCTCAGCCTGTCAATGCCACGTACAAATATTTCGCATATACTCGCTCGTTCAAGGGCGCGCACTAGCTTGATAAATAGTCGCATTTCGCCCACTCAACATTAAAGCCGTGTTTGGCGGCTGTCCAAATTTGAATACTTATGTTGCATGCAACTCGTTAATGAAGTCACGTGGGTCTCCTCCGTACTGTGTAATATGGCAGATCCTTTGGCTGAACATTCAAAACAGAAGCTTGGAGAAATGTTACCTTTTGTTTGAAAATTTCAAGTGGATTATAATATTCTATGTCTTATAAGACCCACGAAATTTTCTAGAGTGTTGGCAGTTAATGAATAATGACGGTTAACTTTTGTCCTTTATTCGAGGTAAAATCAATGTGTTCTGTAGGCTGACCGACAACTAAGAACCAATCAATTTCACCTTGATTTACCTTGTTAACTAATTAACATGCTAGGCCTGAGAAATTCGTCAATCATGACGTTTTACCGACAACTAAGAACCTCTGTAATGTGAGAACCTCTAGTGAAACTCCATGGTTCCGTATATATACCATAGCGTAGATCGTACATTAACAGCTGATTAAAGTTCATATACTCACCCTGCTTGTCCTCGGCTCACGTGCTGCATGTCCTCAACACCTAAGTTGGTTCTCAGATATCCACCTGAATCCTACCGAAGCTAGTGGATCACATCACAAATGAAACGTCACTAATTACATCTAGTCAGGTGATCCCTGTGGGAACCGGGATTGATTGGTTCTTAGTTGTCGGTCACCGGTTCTGTATACCAATAACCAGGAGGACAGACGAAGTTGTCTCAATTAAAGTTTAGGATCTGTCGTGTTGAGATTCAACGCTTTTGTTCTTCTTAAAAGTAAGATAAAACCGAATTTCTTTCCCAAAAATCATAGCGTGTTTTTTTAAGTCGGCCATTTATGTGAGACAGCGACATTTACAGATTAATAAGGACACTCGCTTGAATTAACATGAAGTTTTGTGTTCCACCACGACAACAAGATCATATCTTCATTATCATGCTAAGTGATACAAATTAGCTAAAATTTGAGATACCACTTTTAAGTACATTCGCACATGCTTACCTTTGATGTGTCGCGTATTTATAAAGATAGTGAAAACAGTTCACTGCCCATGAGTTTATTTTGCAGACAAAATAAGAATTGAACAGGAATTAAACAATAACTTAACATGAAATTATCACTTAAGCTACAACTGTACTTGTCGTGAATCGTGATTATACATTCAGGAAATATAATGAAACTTAAATTAAAAACACTTAAAAAGTCATTTAAAGAAAAGGTAGATGAAAGATCTGAAAAAGTTGAACATTTCACAACCCGAAGAAGATGAAATGAATTTCTGTTTAACCATGAGCGCATTGCCCCAAACAAAAGCTCTGCAAGATCTGAAAGATATCTTTCTTCTTAAGTTCATCTGTTATTTACACATCAGGATCAGGCTTGCTAGGTGACCTTAAAAACGGCAAAAATCGGGAAAATAACCTTAAAAACCTTAAAAGGAACGCCAAAATTTCAAGATTATTAAGGTTTTTCAAGGTCTTGATCCAAAATTATACCTAGCTCTATCATGGTAGTTTGGCCTGATGTTTATTTCAAGAATCATACCTAGATTGATTTCAGTCTGATTGAACTTTTTTGCATTTATTCTTAGCTAGTTGTCGGTCTGGTTGGACTTTGGACTTTGAAAATTACTCTTGAAAACCTTGAAAAGCCTTGAAAATTGTCTTAGAAATAACTGGCAACCCTGATCAGGATGTCTTAGTTCAATACTCATTGATAAAACCCTGATTTCGTAAGAAGTAATACTGAAATACGTATACGAAACATAGTTTTTTCCGCAGAACAACTTTCTAAAACATGAATGATTGTGACACTGTGTACCGTGATAGTGAATTACAATTGGCGTTTACAATACATGATTAGAACTCTGCCGATTGTTCGCCCAAATCATGATACAATAGCACGGCCCGAAAAAGGATAAGGACAGTATGACAATTAAAAAATACCGATTCATTGTCTGAAAAGTATTACAACAGAATATTCGAAGATATCAATGCATACAATTCAACTTGCCGAACATTTTAAGAATGTTAAGGTTTCTTTTGTTTCAATTGAATTCTCGAGGAATCTAGTCGCCTGTATTTGCATTTAAGCGACTCTTAAGATTTTCTTTTACCACGAAATGAATAAAATTAACCTAGAATACCGCCGGAACAAATTGGATTTCTTCCAACTTGGAATTCAATAAACAAAGAAACTTTGGTCTTTGTCCACATTTTTTAAATAATTTGGATAAACACAGAATCAAAATATAGTCGTTATACACAGTAGAGAAATATTGGTTTATTCGGCCGCGCCCGAACAGTGTTCCAATTTTCAAAAAACTTAAGTTATCGAACATTGCATATTGACTTATTATTAGGCCATAACAACTTTTAGCAAATATGCCTTACAGCAAGTTATTGCTTACAGTGCCTAATTAACCGCCAATGCTTAGCTTAATGTTTTATTAGCCATAACCTACATTTTTCATTTCTTTCCTTTCTAATTTCTTTCCTCATATCTTTTCAACTTTCGGTCCTTCAATTAGCCAGAGATTTAGATATTGACATTAATTATATAAATCGGAAATCAATTCTTATCACATTTACATGCCTGTATCATAGATGCAAGATATTTGATCTTGATCTTTTGACAGACAAACAGCTATAAACGTATAAGAATTAGATTACTGTAAGTCTAGCAGATCAACAAATTGCTCTATTTAAATCAAATCTTGTTGAAAGACAGCCAGCCTTGTCAACATTTGAGCGTCCTTAAATAACCCAAAGTAACAACTCATCTGATTATCGTCTACTCCTGGATGTCTTTTTGCGCAAGCAATCCGAATACTGATGCCAGAATGCCAGCCGTTCTCCGATTTAATGGAGCCAAGATAGTACTCACACAACAGTCGTTGATTGTGTGATCGAACCGAATCTAGTAGGTAAATTTAGTGACAATGCCTGAATTTCTTTCTCACTAAACTGATGCAGTTTTAATATGAATATTTAACTGCGATTTGTGGGTAACGATGGCATTTCACGTTGGATAATTCAAATTTGCAATTTGGCATATCACCCTGTACCTTGTACCCCAGCTCATATTTGCTCGTTCTACGGAGAATAAAATTTTTCGGGATATGTTTGGTTCGGCTTGAGACTGGGAGTAGGATGAATCTTTCTTACCAATGTGTAATGATTATGGCAATTCCAGTATCATGCCGCCGACGATTGATTGATTAGTTGAATTGCGTCATTAAACCATGAATCTGTTTGTCTTCATCACAATTTCATAATTTGGCTACGTTTAAGTTGCTGCAGCATTGAAACGTCATGTCAAATTGAATAATTTGACCAAATAACTTTCAAACATTGGCTAAGTTCAGCTCATACTGAAGAATGTTGCTTGATTCATTACATTTGGCATTGTATTGAGGACGCCTTGATAAAACTATAATTTTGCGATTGCTTGCAACTTGAACAGTTCACTGTTTATGTGTAATAACATGTGATCTGACTGTATTAGTTTCACTGTGAGAATTGTATTACCATGTGAGTACGACTAGGTTTGCGTTACTAGTTGTATCATTTTCATTACCTTTAAATTTAGGAATATACCTAGCTCTCGTTATGATCCTCAACATGCTTAAGTAAATACCACTCCAAGTAAAACCTACCCAAGTTATACCTCATTATAGAAATAGCCTACCGCCCAAAGCTACAGCTAAAACTTAAAGACATGATTAACATAAAGTGAAGTCAGTATATCGACCCCAAACATAAAATGCTTATGAGTATAAAATGCTTCAAAACGCTTGCTCAAATCAGCAGCGTTGAAGCATTAATTGGATAGCGTTTAAACAAGGTTCTTATAGTTACAGTCATATCAACATAAAGTTACTCAATGAATTATTTTTTTCAAATTTTGGCTGCGTGCTTGTAAAATCATATCCGTTTGTTTAATTTTATTATCGTACACAGCTCTTGCCAATTACATAGATGCTGATACAGGTTTATTATGATAATGAACTTTAATCTTAACATAACATTATTAATTAATTAACAACAGTTGTGTGATTTTGCCCGAGAAGTTAGAAAATAAAAAACTTGATAAATGTCTGGTTTAGTAAGTTATGTTAGATTTAGAAAATAAAGAACTTGATAAATGTCTGGTTTAGTAAGTTAGTAATGAATCGTAATAACGTGCTAACTGTTATTAACTATTGATAATACGTTACGTTCGTCATTAAGCTAATTTTATTTACTTTATTTGTCTAGTATTATTTGTATAAACGTATACTTGCTCATGATAGGTTAGTGACCTGCGGATCATTAAGAGCGTTTGTAACGTCGATGCGACAGCTTTTAGAGTTCATAAGCGCTAGAGTAAAGCGCTTATAAGAGGAAATTGGGATAACTTGGTTGATTATGTTGCGGACGGTTCAGCTGCAGTTTACTTTTAGTTACTTTAATCAGTTGAGTTCACAACTACCTACTTTCTTTGTTTTATTACTATAAATACCTATTATAAAAGATTAAACAGCAATCTTATTCTTCTGTTTTATCTTTTAGTCGAGTTTTCGTAGCGCTATATATTACTGGAATGCACAAATTTTGCACCGAAGCATCAGAATCAAGATCAATTTCCGGAAATCTTAATTAAGCCTAGCACTTGTTCTCGCATTTGAGCAGATTTTTTTATTCTGTCAAGAAAATTGACAAAAATGCAAGCAGGAAATTCGTTAAATGTTAATGCAGTATATAATCTGCTCCGGCCAATTTGGCTGGAGGTAAATTTCGCTATATCTTCAAACTTAGTTCCTTATATATAGTTTGCTGCAATTAACCTGCTCTCAATGTAATGTCTTAATGTAATGTTAATTGTAATCCTTGTAATCCTTGCTCTATTGTATTGCTCTAGGTCTAATCCACCTTCACCAAATTCATTCCCCTGGCTTCAGCTGTTTTATTAAGCCACTCCAGTAATACACAAATACTAGGGTCTATCTCGATATTTGTATTTATAGAAAAATCAGGCAAACAGAAATATATCTACATGTCTCAATTTCAAAGGATTTTGGCTAATTAGGATGCCAGAAAGGATATATTTGCCGCCACTCACATAAAGACGCTCTATCTTATAGTAAAGTAAATTTGTAATCTTAACATTTACTTTTTAGGTTTAGACAAGGAAATATTTGCCTCGATTAACTTAATAAAAATCGTCGGGGTGAACACAATTACAATCTCCTTGTCGGCTTAAAGACTTTTCCAAACTCTTCTGCTTCAAATCACGACGGTCATTCGCCGCAAGTATATTTGCTATTTTATAGCAAGTATATTTGCTATTTCAGTTTTATTATTAGCATTAACTAACTATTAGCATTAGCTAACTACTAGCATTACCTTACTATTACCATTAGATGCGAACATATGGCAGAATTTTTGGCTTAACTTTATTAGACTCTCCTAATCCATTTTATAATTTCTCATTAGTTTCCAAGAGGTACGAAATTGAAATCTCAAAATTTCTAAGCGTGGAAGACAATGGTCCACGACTTGTTTATTGTTCTCTAATGCCCGGGCAGCCATCTTTTTAAGTCCACAAATTTCAAAATCTTTGACCCAAAGTAACTAAAAAATTTGTAACAATTAAAATTTCATCATGGACGACCAAAAGTGGTCACGCGTTATGAAATGCCCGCAGCTCAGGCGACATGTGTAAAACATGAGTAATAGCTAATACTTGAATATTACATGAGTAATATATGAGTAAAACATGAATGAGACATAGTAATACATGAGTGAGACATAGTAATACATGAGTGAGACATAGTAATACATTAGTGAGACATAGTAATACATGAGTGAGACATAGTAATACATGAGTGAGACATAGTTATACATGAGTGAGACATAGTGATACATGAGTGAGACATAGTAATACATGAGTGAGACATAGTAATACATGAGTGAGACATAGCAATACATGAGTGAGACATAGTAATACATGAGTGAGACATAGTAATACATAGTGAGACATAGTAATACATGNGTAAATATAATGAGTAATACAATGAGTGAGACATAGTAAATACAA